>JAODUG010067553.1:0-34684 GCA_027564795.1 Aphredoderus sayanus
TGTGTGTGTGTGTGTGTGTGTGTGTACTTTATTGATCCATGGGGGGATCCAAAGGGGAAGATAAAAATCCTCAGGATTTTTATCATTATTTTACCGTATACCCAACATGTACTGGCCTCAGTGGTAAAACCCTTTACATATCTGGGGCGTGAAGCCCCATTAAATATCTGGGACATGAGGCAATGATGTTATCCAACATGTACAGGCCACTTTTTTCCCAGAATATAAGAGAAATTCAGGAAGATAAATTATTCTACCATTTTCAGCCCATGTCTAAAATAGTATTATGGTATTGTAGTGTAATATTAGACTGGAAGATTTGACATTAACTACATGTGATCTGTTATGACCAAGAAAAATATATTATTCATAAATTATTAAAAATTATTCTTTTTGGTTCTAAAGGCTTAAGCCTAGCCGTAATAATGCAAATATCTATTATACTGCTACCCCTGATATTGTTGTTTTGTTCACTTGTTTTGTAGAGTCTGACCTTGTGTGGATGTGATGAAATTGATTTATGGATTTGCTTTTTATTAATTATTTTAGTGTGTAATAGAAAACAGAGGGTCTAACAACAGTGCCAAAAGTCTACCAACCGTCTTACCCAGAACTTGATATTCAGTCATTCTTTTTTGAAGTGCAGTATTTTTTAATTTGAGTAATTTGAGAAAATGTGAAAGTAGCACTTGTGTTTATTGAAACAGAAATGGTATTACCAAAACTAAGGCAATAATAGTGCAGAAAACATCTCTGAGGCTATAGACCATGATAAAGTAGTTGTTTCACTTCTGCTCAAAATTCAACTTAACAAAGCATACAGAAGGAACTTCACTGAGTGCAGCCTGAGGTCTCACCGCAGATAGGGGTCCTGTGTCGGGCTGGACCTTCCCACTGGCCTGGCGAAAAGCGATCCTCTTCCGCCTCAGTCTCAGGAAGACATAGATGCGAATGTAGACCAGCAGGGTGACGATGAAAGGCAAGTAGAAGGACACCACTGAAGAGTAGATGACAAATTCTGGGTTGGAGATGGAGCACACCATCGGGTCGTCTGAGTGATGCAGAAAACACATTATGTTTTAAATGCAGCAAAAGAGTCAAATGTTAAAATGAGCCCAGAAAGGTAAATACACAAAACAAATAATTCAACATTAATTTTGTGTTCATTTAAATATTTTGGAGTCAAGCAAGCTCTGTACACCCCCAGATGGTCCCTTTTGCGGTCTAACCAGGGAAATGAGCAGTGTGTGCTTTCTTGGACCAATGTTTTTTGTTTGTTTGTTGCCAGAACCTCTGCTTCCTTGTCTCAAAATTAGTCCACGTGAAGATGTCTGGTACAAGGTAATCCATAGTTCGGACACTGGAACCAATGTCAGTATTTTCTCTAGCGATTGATTTCCATTGTTTCTAAAAACATACCTTAGCCTACAAAGCTGATCCCCGTCTCTACGGATTCTACTGGACTGTATTCTCAGGTCAATCAAGTTCACATAATCAAATAGTTGTTTAATTTAAGATATACGTATGTTTGGGTAATACATTTAAATATACAAACCCGGAGTCTAGGATTTCTTCTAGGATTTCTTCTAGGATTTCTTCTAGGATTTCTTCTAGAAGTTCAGTAGCACTTTAAACATTGCAGTACACTTTTATCCATATGAAATTTACTTTTATATCTTTTCAGATCTTTTCAAAGTGGACATTTGACCTTGGTTTTGTGCATCACCAATGACCACAGTGACCTTTTGGTTTAATTTCACCATTCTTATTCGTATGACCCATACACCCATGTGTATATATGGGTCATAAAGCCAAGGGTCAGTTCTTGTGCGATTGCATTGATAAACTTGACCCTTAATGAATATATTCATGGCGGAAGGTCGTAACCTTTTTTTTTCGTACCAGACTTCCTGACATGATAATGGTGGATTATTGATTGTCATTATTGTCAGCTTCTGATGTCATAATGGTAATAGAAAATTCTTGCGGGGAGGAAGCAGCCATAACTGTAGATAGCAGCTGTGGAATGTGTATTGCATGCTAGTAGCATGGCCAAATGTTATTAAACAATACTGTACGCTCCAGTACACCAGGGCATGGAAACAGGACAGATTTCTTTTACCTGCCATTCACCATGCCAAACCTTTTACCACAGGTAACCAGACCATCTTACCTCAGCTTCTTGATTTAATTTATTTCAAGGTATAATCTTCAACCGGCACTATAGACAAATCTCTTGTCAATTTGAGGAAATGCTGGCATTGAGTATAGTGCTGACAGGGAATTTCCAGAATGTATATACAGTCTGCCTTTATTCAGCATTATCATAGGTGTAACCAATGTTGAATGCTTGATGCCCAAATGCTATCTTCTGTGAACTGCTGGGGTGTTTCAGCTGAGATATGTTTAAATGACTGCACCGTAACATTTTAAAGAAACTATATTTCTGTTGGAGCAGATTTTCACATAAGCAATGTATTCTAGTCTCTAGTGCCCGGCAGGGATTGGTGGTTATTGGAAGCAATTTAAGAAAGTAGTATGAGACTGCTATAACCTTTTACCCTTATCGCATGTGCTTCCTATAATGGATTTACTTAAAAATGTGTTGAATCCAATACAATTCCTTTCTCATGTTATATTTATCTTTTGCCACTCATCCGCAAATGGCACAAAATACTAAACTTTAATCCCTCCTTGTGGTGTAAAACTGACTTAGTCTGGACATCTTAAAAATCTCAGCGCATTCTTGTTTGCCTAAAATGACATTCCCTGATGTTAAAAGGAATTCTTCCCCCAAAAATGATAATTAGTCTATCAATAACAAACCTCACAACCTGGGATTCAAGAAAAATAGTTGTACTCCCATCCTTTCACAGATAATGTAGCTGTAACATTTTTCTTTAGTGAAGCCTTCCTTTTAACTGGCCATAAACAGGAGCTGTGGCAGAGTTGTGCCTTCCCTCTCTGGGCTGACCTGTGGTGTTGAAGCCAAACAGGAGAGGGCAGGAGACAGCGAAGGCCAGAATCCACACAGTGGCAATCATGACTGTAACCCTCTTCCTGGAGCTGTGGCTAGTGTTGTAAAGCACAGGCATCACTACTGCAGTGTACCTATACACAGACAGAAGAAGGAAGAGGCAGTGATACTGAGGAGTATGTTGAAGACACAATAGGAGGAGAGAGAGAGAGAGAGAGAGTGAGAGTGAGAGAGGGAGCGAGAGAGAGGGGGTTGAAAGAAAACTTCACTCAATGAAACTAAATGACAAATGAACAATAGGGCAACAAAGCTGCTATACTTCCATTGAGAAAGTTTCCTCCCACTCTTTTAACAGCCAGTGGCTCTTTGATTTAACAAATATTCGATTCAACGCCGTGTGTGTGTGTGCGTGTGTGCGTGCGTGTGTGCGTGCGTGCCAAAAATGTATAATGAGTGCTGGCAAGATGAGTTCAGCAACGGCTCAGTAGAGTCGGTAATTACGCCGGACCCCCGACCCAACGTGGATGTGACATTATGCTGTTGGGAGCCATAAATCTGCCATAATTGTTTACCCTCTCCACACTAATTACTCTTCCTTCTCCAGGCCAAACACAGCGAGACAATAGCCACTAAAAATACCCTCCCTATCTTTAATCTGCTCTTGTGTTTCTCACTTCCTGCCTGACATACTCCTGTCTACTTCACTCAACACAGTCAGGAAGAAGTAAATGAGGGGATAACCCTAACCCTAGATGGCACCGCACCATAAGCGATGTCATAAAGAGGCTATTAAGTAATGCGGTACATCCACACCGTGGGCCTTTTCCCCTGTTTGGCATCCCATCTCAATGCTTTTGTCTTGTGAATGGACCATAGAGCCATGTATTAGAACGGAATGGACCGGTGCAAGCTGCTGCTCTCTGATGTCTTCGTGCAAATGATTGAGCCGTGACACATTCTGGACACCGTGGCATTGGCTCGCAGTCACTCATGCAGGGAACAGAGCCACACCATGTATGGCACACACATTCTAACACCTTGGCAGAGGTGTTAATGAAACACCTGTTAGGAAATATGCCTGTTGAAGAAATAATATAACATATGAAGGGACCCTCCCGTTTCCTAATAATTTGGTAATTATAAGCAAAACAATAGCCTTCTTGCCCAACCTTGCCCTATATACCATAGTACATTAACAATGTGTTATTTAAAAGTTGTAGTTAGAAAAATGTGTTACCAAAGAATAGTTATGACATGGAGAGAATAACTAATTATCAATTTACTTTAGCAAACACACACTGATAATACATTTTGGTAAACTCTCAAATGTAATTTTTGTTTTACCTCAATATAAATGCTGTACTCTGATGAAATACTGTATACTGTTTGGTTCTTTCAACCTCCATTGAGTTTGTTTCTCAAAAACATCCCGTGCATCTTCACAGGATTTGTCTATCGATCTTCTGTCAGTTTTCGGTGGTTTTACCTGCTTTTATCTGAGTTGCGATATGACCTTGAATGGAGTTTGAAAAATTGTTTTAGTTCTACATTAACTATCGCAACCCGATAGGATCTCAAACATCAAGTGTGCAAGAATATTGAGATAATTCAAGGATTTACATAAGTTTACTTCAGGACCGTGCATCTCTCTATAAATATATCTTCCTTTATTCAGTGGATTCCTAACACACATGCAAACTCGCATACACAAACACACACGCACACACACACACTCTCTCTCTCTCTCTCTCACACACACACACACACACACACACACACACACACACACACACACACACACACACACAAACCCATCAAGAGAACAGGAACTAGAAATAGAAATGGAGAAACATTATATTTCCTCTGGAATTTTCAAAACATCAATAAGTTCAGGCAGGAGAGGAGGAAGCCTTGACAAATGAAAACATCACACTGATGACATCAGCGCTATGGGAAATGACAGCCATATAAATAAACAAATACTTGTGTAAAAAATAATAAATAAATAAAAACACCGTAGTAGAACATTACATTCTGTGTCAGTTTATCGTCAATATTTCATAGATATTGTAAAATGTATTTTTTGATGTTAGCTTAAAACTGCTGTAGGTAGGATTTGAGAGTACCTAATTTCATACCTAATTAAAAAGGAAAGGGAGCAAGATTTAGTTATTAAAAGACCCACCCCCTCCTCCTCTGCTCCCGCTCTCTAGAGCTTGTTGGTCTGCCATCGCAAAGCACTATCGATGATTGACAGGCAAAGTATAGATTCGATGGACCAATCAAGGAAAAGAGGTCAGAAATCTTCGGCAGCTGAATCTACTTACAATATATACAAGCGGGGACTATCAACCAGAGCAGATGTTCTCAAAAAGCATTTTGACTCACTGAATGTGTATGACATTTCTAACAAATTACATTAAATATATAGCTCTAAATTCCTACCTACAGCAGCTTTAACTTTGTTAAATCAACTTGATAGCTGTTACGTTTAGCCGGAAACAAAACGCCATATTTTTTCAACTTGTACGGTGATGTTTAATTAAATTAACATGGACGTATACCTGTCGATGCTGATGGCACAGAGGTTGAGGATGCTGGCGGTGCACATCATTACATCCAATGTGACAAAGATGTTGCAGTACAGACGACTGAAGAGCCAGGCCCCGCCCACAACCTGGTCAGAACAAATACAGCCAAGTTTACCTTTGTGTTTGGAGTAACTTAAAGGTGTAGTAAACAACTTTGGAAATTTTAACAGTATGAGCAAAAATACAGTACAACCTGCTGTATAACCCTCCCGTTGTCCTCCGGGTCAAACTGACCCATATGCACTAGCTCTTTGTGGCAGATAGAAGGCACTAATCCTAATTCTACATTCTTACACACACATATGATGTGCACTACTGGTACAACAAGGTAATGCGTTTGAAACCCGAGGACAACAGGAGGATTAAAGACATTCCTCTTCCTATTTTGGATGGAAACTTGTAAAACCATGCTGATATTGCAAGCTCCACCTCTACAATTGGCTTCGCTTGAAATATCAGTCTCTAAACTGAAAATTGTTTGTCAGTTGGGTAGAAACCAACAACCAATCAGCATTCAGGTGGTAGTTCAACTGGTGCCAACATCAATTTAGTGCCTGCGTTTGGAAAATCATTCTCACTGGGTTATTCTGATTGGTTTAAGGTTGTTAAAAGTGTCTGCACCTGTGTTTAATAATCACCGTCAAACATTTGTTGTTCTGATTAGTGAAAGTGGTCCAATCGGCTGCTAATGATTTGATTGGCACAGACTGGCTGACAAACAGTTTTCAAGAGAGTTCCCAGACGCAAATCATAGCGGTGGAGCTTACAATATCAAGACACCAATAGATTATACATTACAAACCTAACTCAACAGTGAGCTGGGATTTAGGTTCTATAACCGGCAGAGAGGTTACAGGAAGGAAGAAACACATACACCACACTAAACACACACACTGAACACACACACACACACACACACACACACGTGTAGATGTGTGATCAACAGAATGTGTCACACACACAATGTCCAATTATCCTCAGAGGAATCCAATTCTCAGAAAAAAAGACAATTACCTTAGAGCCCTTCTCAGTCACACACCCTTCCCACTCAAACAGTCAGGCTCTCCTTTAGGCTGTATAATGCCTGGTAATAACTGTCTGACAAAGACAAATGGCTTCCAAGCTCTTTTGCTTGAATGGGGATCCTGAACCCTGGATGTGAACACACAACCTGGCCGGGATGCGTACACACAAATGTGCTCTCACACACATGCCCGCACCCGCACACATGCACACGCACACACACACACACACATGCGTGCGCACACACACCTTCCTCAGGTAAACAAGAAAGATGTTGAGGGGAAATATAGTGCACTCATTGCTGTGGCTTTGAATATTTACAGTCTTGTAAATACTTGTATGTAAAGTGCATTACAATGTAATGTAGAACCAATATTTTATGTAGGTGGTCGCAGGGTCCTTATAGTGTTTTGTTTGGTTCAAAACTCAGAGAGCACATTGTCCTTGCGACTGCTGAATTGTGGACACCCTTCTCTACTCCTCTCCTTACAACACTCATAGGCTCATTTTGTTCTCTACCCCTCCCCCACAGCAACCCACACATTTCTCTCTGTGAAAGATGTGTTTCAAACATCAAAGGACAGGTGGGGCTGAAATTTGGGGTTCTCGGGGCCATATAACGCAATCTTACAGTGTGCCTTTGAAACCCTCAGTCTTGGCAATATTAGTAGCCTGCCATTTTCTACCTAGTGAATTTGCAGTGTCATCATGGTTTCCTGCCAGGAGCTTTTCAGTTCTAAAGCCTGACAACATGACAGAAGTATGACCGCTACAGTATAAATGAGGCTTAATGCAGATGACTGTCAGTTAACTTGTCCCCTTGCTTGGTTTGTTTGAAGTATTGAAAGTGAAGGTGAAATGTGTTGCTCAAAGGCACTTTAACAATAGCTGCTGTTGGAGGCAGACACTTATTAATATCCCTGTCAAGAGTTTACAACTTCACACTTCACTACAATTTATACACCAGCCACCCTCAGTTCACAAGTTTATTTCTAGTGCTCACACACCGCTGTCTTTTATATGATCTCAAATCTGATATAAGAGGGAGCTCGTTCTATAATTTTATGGATACAAATTTGTTTACTAGCCGGAATTATTTTTTTTGCCGTATTCAATTATTGAACTGCATTATTGCATCTCACAAAAATGTATCCAAGCAAATAGGATCATTATTTGTTAATATTCAATATATCCACAGCAATTATTCATCTGGGCGCATAAATAGTGAATGTATTTCATCATCATCTCCTCCAGTTCACCTACACCACTGTCACCATGTAATAAGATGAGAATGACCCCCATTCTTCATCCCATTCACCCTAACTCTTACTGCTCTAAAAGTATAATCTCTCTCCCTTCCTATTTTCTCAACTTCCTGTCTGCTCCATTCTCCGCTGTTCAACAGTGGCTTCATGCCTGCTCAGACTGTCATTTGAATTTCACCCTGACCTCTCCTCTACACCCTCAAACTCCATTTCTCCACCCTTTATACTCCAGAGGGCCCCCAATTTGGCAATGTCCTCAACCAGTGTTTGCCAGTGTGTCCTGCAATGATATTGTAGGCTCATAATGGCTTAAAGATTTAGGGGAGATGTAATTACATGTATTTTTAGGTTTTTAGATGGTATACACTATATTGTATGTGTTATGTTATGGACGATGGCATCAATCGTCCATAACATAACGTCTAACGTCTATCAGCCCAACCCTACTTGGCCCCACTGTTGCAGACCAATACAGAGGATACAGCTTACCTCTATCGAAACCGCTTTAAAAGGGCAGGCTACACCTAAACCACGCCCTTAGCTACCAGTACGACTCTGATTGGTCACAATGTAAATGAATTGAAAGCATTGCTTGCCTCTCCAAACTGATTCTTGCACCAAAGTCAAACTGAAGCTTGTGAGGATGGTCTCAAGAGGCTAGCTATGAGCCATCCTGCCTGGTCAATCACACGTTCATTCACTGGGCGCTTCACTCAGTGCTTCACACCCTCCTTCAAACAGTGCTTCACTCAGTGCTTCACACCCTCCTTCAAACAGTGCTTCACTCAGTGCTTCACTCGTTCCTTCAAACAGTGCTTCACTCAGTGCTTCACACCCTCCTTCAAACAGTGCTTCACTCAGTGCTTCACTCAGTGCTTCACTCGTTCCTTCCCTCAGTGCTTCACACATTCATTCAAACATTCATTCACCCAGTGCCTCACAGGTTCATTCACTCAGTGCTTCACTCAGTGCTTCACAGGTTCATTCACTCAGTGCTTCACTCAGTGCTTCACTCCTTCCTTCCCTCAGTGCTTCACTGGTTCCTTCCTTCAGGAAGGGGGCTCCCCGTGGGGCCGGCAGCCCCCTGTGCGTCTCACCTCCAGGTACACGGCCCAGGGCATGACCAGCGAGGCCACCAGCAGGTCTGCCACAGCCAGGCTGACCACCAGGTAGTTGGTGGTGGTCTGCAGGGAGCGCTCCCTCAGCACGGCCAGGCACACCAGGACGTTGCCGAAGACGATGGCCAGGATGAGGAGGGAGAGGAGCACGGCGTAGTAGTTGGGCTCCTCGCCGCCGCCGCCCTCCCCCGCGCTCCCGTTCCCCGGCGCCCAGCCCCCGGGCTCCGAGTCATTCCAGAGCCGCTCGCCGCTGCTAAACGTCGCCATGGCGACGCCCCGGCGGCATGGGAGAGGGGACGGATGAGAGACCTGGCGGGGGTGGGGGAGAAAAAGGAGAGGGATGTGCGTCGTCGTGGCAATGACCCTTCGTAAGCAGGCGGTGGCTGAGCGCATAGATCACTAATGTGGGTTCATTACACTTGCACTAATACGTCAAATGAAATGACTAACAGGATGAATTGCATCCTAGTACTGTACACACACACACACACACACACACACACACAAATCCATTCAGACTGTACTGTATGTCTGAATGGATTTGTTACATATCTCTCATATCATATCTCTCAGTTAGGGCTGAATATCAGTGGCAGTACTCCCATTTCCTAACATGAGCGTTTGAGTGGCACACACACTGACACACACACCGGCCTCTCCTTGCACGAGCTGTGAAATTGTTTGAATTGTCAAATTAAACGTTATTATATTGTTTGCTCAACATGTCTTCATGCCATGCCATGAAGAACTGTGCCGACCTCAGGACACCGCCTGCTGTAGCCTCCACAAAGGGGTGCTGCTGTAAACAGCAGACATCACTGTTATTCCTGTAAGTGTATTCCTGACCAATGTGTACATACACTTACTGTAACTCTCCTCACCATTGAGAAGAGAGTGGAGCTGTAACAGTAATGCTGGGCTGGCTTGGTGCCGTAGCGTGGGTAAGGTTAGCTCATCTGAGAGAGGTAGAGTTTCTGCTGCCACCTCTCTGGCCCTGCTCCCAGCCTCCCTTCCTTCACCCCCCCACATCCTCTCTATAGCCCTCCTTTCATTTGTCCTGAATCCACCCTGGAGCTGGCTGGCATCCAGCGACCAGCACTGTGGTAATGCTTACACCTGTGACGAGAAGGAAACCTGGTAAACAAACTGATCCATCTTCCCCAGCACTCTCTATATCTCCTCCCTGCCTCCCTGGTCCTCCAACAGAGAGGAAACCAGAAAGGCACAGAGCAGCCAGGATTGGCTTTTAGGCCTGCAGCAAACACAGGGCTTATTAATAATTTCTCTGCATACAGTGGCTCTCCTAGGCTCCACTCTGGCTCCTGTATCATGTGATTATCCGCAAGAGAAACTATACCCTGAACTCTCTCACCACATGCCCCCAACCTCCTATGCTTATAGGAGGAGTCCCCACTGAAGCAGAGCAGACTTTATATATCAGTCAATCAATCTTTATTTATATAGCACTTTTAAACGGGGCTGCAATTTAGATGTTTCCTTTTTTGGAAGACCAGAAAGCAGTATGTTACAGTAATCAAGCCTGGACATACGTTTGTATATCGAAAACAAGCACACTTTCCTGGAGTCCATGTTTGTGACTTGACAACTCCACTACCCTATTTCATAATTTGTTTATTAAAATGTGTTAATTATAAATATAACTTAAAAGAAAGTGTTTCCTAACTTGCTCACTCAACGTGCAGTCTGCTGGTTTACATCACTCCGTAAATATTATGAGTATCAACTTAATAGTTTACAACGGACGTTTTATAGCCACAGGCCATGCGTCTATCCAATATTTATTTGCAACGATGTGTGGAGAAGATAGCCCAGTAACTGAAACTATACATTCCATTTTGTGTACTCATGCATAAACATGTTCTAATTTACATGGTCGCTGAATAGGAACAGATAGCACTCCAGGAACATCGAGTTTGATGGCTAGGGGGACTACTACTACTAGGGGGGTCTGGTCTCTTTTTAAGGCCCCCAAATATATTTTCATTATGTATTATTTGAGGAACAGTGGGTGTAAAATCTATCAAATTAAAATATGGGTATTTTAAAAGTATATCTGTCTCATACAGGTAGACAACGGACTCGTTTAATATGACGTTTGAGAAAAAATAAAGAAATAACTCCACTATGTTTCCATCTATCCAACAGCAGCAAAAGGCACAACATTTATGTACTATAGCCAAAACATTTAAAGAAGCCATAGGGAGAACATCAGAGTGCAGATGACATAATGTTGTAAATAAGGATGGAATTCAAAACCACTCTGTCCAGTGCAGGATTCTCTGTTTTTCAATGCGGGACACCGTAATGGTGTCCTATTAATAACACAATTACTGTACAACCAATAAATTACTGCATTCTGGCACACTGAAACTAAGAAGGATTTCCATGCAAATGTATGTGCATATCCAATTAAATATGCACTTAAAACAATTATGAGCAAATACAAATATGTAACATAAATTAAACATATCACAAAATTAACACAAGGAACTCTGGGAAAGGGGCCGGGCAGGAATATCATTACAATCCTTATTGGACTTGTTTTAGAGAGATGATTGCTGCAATGTATATTCGTATAACATTCTGTGAGCCACTACCTAACATTGCATTCGCATTTTATATTCTTCTTATTATTATTCATAATAATATAATAATCCCCTCCACACACATAAATGTATATAACATTAGAAATGACAGAGTGGATAAGAGTTATAATCACTAATTAGTACAACGAGGGCTAAAGCTAAAGCCTGGCAATGTCCCTACACCATTTGGGTCTATCTAAAAATCACTATATATTCTATCGGCACAAGATACACACATGTACCTTAACTTCCCCTTTAAAACAGACTTGTGTCATGAAGCCATGACATATTTTGCAGGGAGAACTTAGTGTATATGGACCTGCTTGGACTAGGCATGTGAGATACAGTAGAGGGGTTAGTTGATTACAGACACTACAACACCCCCATTTCTGCTGACAGCTATCACGTTTAACTCTTAACCCTCACAGACAGTGATTATAGGATGGGTCCTGTAAAAACCGAAAAAGACTGCAACCCACACCTTCTTCTGCCTGATGCACACACTTGCATGAACAAATACAACACACACACACAGACACAAACACACACTTAAATAACATTTGTAGATTATTGATTATCAGGGGGCAGGTCAGGATAGGTTGGTGGTTGATTCACAGCAAAAATGGATCAGTCTCCATCATATCTGTAAGCGCATCCCACTTAAAGTGGATCTGTATGGCATGATGTGCATCTCAAACCAAAATAAATGGTTTGTGGGCCACATAAACACACATGCACTAAAATGCATGGGTGGCCAGACCAGCTAACAAAGAACAGAGGAGCTCAGATTAAAACACAAAGGGACTGAAGTCTGCTCAAAATGCACTTATCTATACACAGAAAATAGCTGCTACTGTAGAGGTTAAAATATAATATAGGATTTAGGACCTTTAATCAAAGTGCCTAACCGCTACCTGCTTCTAATTCCTTTAATTAAACCCATTTTAAGTCACTTTGGGTAAAAGGGTATGTTAAATGAGCTAATTGTAATAATTCAATCATTGATTAGCAACATCTCTTTAAAGATGGAGTCAGCAATTGTAAGATGATACAATTCTTGTCAAATTCAGTCCACTAGCTAAAAAATAAGTATGGTGTTTACACAGCCCGTGTTTGATGGGAACACAGTTGTGCAGACCGCATCACAAAACAATATCCTAGCCTTGGTAAAGCCTGTCCAGTGTCCAATGTGGGGGTTCTAGCTTCTGAGGGAGCACCCATATGGCATAGAAGGGAGAGATGCTTTTGTTTTGATCCTCTTCAAATAATAATCTTGTCCAGCATTCCTGATTCCACACTTAACAGTTCTTACTTTTTGACTAACGACTAATTTAAAAAATTGACTGCAGTGGAGTTGTCAATTTATACACAGCTAGCTTGATCTACTGAATGCTCAATAGCCTGATCATTAATTCTCAGAAAAACAAAAACACATTCCTGTGAATGGTGCCTATTCCCGACAATGCTCAGATCAATAGTTTAGCCTTCTATGCAACACGTTTATGTTTACAAACAAATTTACATCAATCATAGTCTAATGTATGACTGCTTGAACTGCTGAGAAACATACTTTTTTTGCAGTAGAGACATTACATGACTTGCATCAATCCATAAATCCATTTACTGTTCGAGTATTTTATCTGGTCTGGGCTCTGTAGCTAATATATAGTACATGGAGGTTTGTTTGTTTCAATTATCTCATGCAATCTAGTTTACATTAAACGCCCTCTCATATGAACCACCTATGCGGCCACGGCTCTCATGTGTGCGTAATCTCCGAATTTTAAATGCATACAGCCATGCACACACCCATTTGCTTAGCATATGTTTTGCTGAAGTGTGCATGAATTGTAATAACTGCTCACATATGCCCACCAGTTGACGCTATAATATACCAAAGACATCAGTTTTATAGGCCAACTAATCATATAGGCTCTTGGTGTGCGTAATCTTAATGGAAGGATGCAGGAAGGCAGTGTGAATTGATCGTGTTTGGGGAGCTGACTGTGATAATATGTAGTCTAGTAGCCTGTACCTACATGCCTCATAGTAGAAGTACAAAATAGATAAATATAAATCAAGATCCAATTGACAGTTTACTGACAAGTATCTATCTTGGTTCCGGCTGTATCTGGAAGAATTGCCAGCTGATAAGAAATCTAAATTTGCATCTGAACGCCACTTAGAAAATCAGATCTCAATCAGCCATAACCATTAATCATTTTCGACACGCTTTGTAGGCTATAAAATTGAGGTCAACCTTTCCCAACGGTCTACTAACAGAAAAGGAAAATCCCAACCAAGATAAATATGTGCATCTTCAAGACCAACCCGAAGTAGATAAATCGCAAATAAACCATAAACCGCACTAAACCATTATGACAGACGACAGCGGAATGGAATCACATATTCATTTAGAATTTCTGTATATTTTACCAATATAAAATAATATAGTTAGAGTTTCTTACCTATTAAAATTATCTGATGAAGAGTTCATGAGGTGTCAGCATCCGAGGCATTGTCCGTGGAGAGGTAAAAGTTGTCCGCTTTTTGAGGACGAGCGCCCATCTCGATGCGCTGAACAGCGTCCCGAGAATGACAGTTGTGAATACGAAGGGACGAAACAGAACCGGACTGTTCACTCGCTTAGTTGATTTCACACCTAAGTTATGTGTCTTAACTTATGTTTAAGCCCCGAAGGAGTGCCTGCGCGCCTGCGGACAGCGTATGTGAACCTTCAAAAGAGACAAACCCAGGTCAAAATAATCTGAAACATTAGCTACTGGTTATCCCGATTGACATTCATTTATACGAGTTATCGTGTATGGCACGAATCGATGCTAATCGCATCTCAGTTCAGTACTGATTTGTAAGATATGAACAGCGCGGTGTCTGTGGTTGTGTGATCGAATCATGGCTCAGTTTCGTAAGTATCAGAATTCTGATACATTGTAATTGGGAGCATAGGATATAGCCAATAACCCTCTGTGTAACACAACCAAAAGGGAACTCACACTTTCAGTCACTCTGCCATATTCCTTCTGAAAGTTTATGACTCACCGAGAAATATGCTAATCTTGATTTTGAAATCACATTATTAAACTTGTGAATGCAGCTTTACACATGCGTTAAACTTCTAGGAGCAGCTATGTCTTGTCTACAATGTGTCAATTGTGAAGGAAATAGCGCATGGTAACAATGATAAAAGACAGCAGGACTATCCATTTTAATGCAATATCATTGTTAAGTTTGTGCATTTATAGACACTGAACAGATGGGATGAGGG
Source organism: Aphredoderus sayanus (assembly GCA_027564795.1). Lineage (NCBI taxonomy): Eukaryota > Metazoa > Chordata > Actinopteri > Percopsiformes > Aphredoderidae > Aphredoderus > Aphredoderus sayanus. The sequence goes on from JAODUG010067553.1 coordinate 14,867, forward strand.
AATCATTTCTCATTTTCACTGTCTATAACACAAGAGCTGACAAGTAACCTTGGAGGATACTGTACTTTTTCACTTGTAAGCTGTAGTATGATGCAAGTGATTTTATGTTTGACTAATGCAGGTATCTAGGATGTCCTTGAGCATTATTATTGACATATCTTTCTCCAGTATTCTACATCACCCCTGTAAGCAATTTTTTTGAGATAAGATGTATTACAGTGCTTTTCATGTGTATTGTATAGGCTCCACAGATTTTATTGACACTGGTTATGTTGCCTTTAATGGTATTCCCCAAAATGGTGATTTACAGCTTTGACAGATGGATGCTCACCTCTGCTTGTTATGAATTATGACCAGATATTATTTCACACCCATACTGAAATTTTCAGTAAAGGCTGTAATATCGTATTCACAACCTAACCTATACTCCCACACCAACTGCCCACACAGACACTGAGGCTACTAACAAACAAATGAGTGATACCGCCTTCCCACTAAATGAAGGTTTGGACTGTGTGCTGATCTCTGTGTTGACAGCTGCCTCTGCAGTGCTACAGGATCCATACCTGTTCAGACTAATGCTGCTTTGAATGCCAGCAACAGAGGTGAAGGGCAGCCCTGAGGGCACCCCAACAACACTGATAAATGGCATTGTGGTTCCAAATCGAATTGGATGGAACTCTGCTGCCATCTATGGGTCATACACCTTCATTGAAAGGGAGTGAAATATTTTAATTTAGGCAGCGTTTTGAACTTTTTTGTATAAAAATAATATTTTCTGAGAATAACGATCTGAAATCAGGCTCATTCAAAAACATTTTGTAGTATGAATCAGCATTTAACAGGCAGTTATTAACTACTTCCTCCTTTCTGACAATAGCCAACGGTCACTCTCACCTCCAACTAGTCCAGAAGCAGCTAGGCTTCTTACCAGTTTCTTAGCAGTTCTAGAACACTGCATCACATTTTACTGAACACTTGTAAAGTGTATGTGAGCCAATAGACACATACCATACAAACATATGGGCCACAAACCCAGTGCTCAGCTGTCACAGGCAAGCCTATAGCTCCTGGACATTAAAGACTGGACTTAAGACATATAGCTTTAAAAAAAAACAAAAAAAACATTTGATTCAAATAATTGAATTTTTATTTATGAATTTGGTCATTTATACATTGTACCACTAAATATTAATAAAACGTCTCCATGTGTCAAAATTGAACATTCATTTTTCATTTACATAAATTAAAACTCAGTCAGTGTAGCATGTTAATTAGCTACTATTTAGTATCATCGGCTACTTATGCATTCTAGTATATTATTGCAATCTGACTTCTGTGATAGTTCTGATCATTATGTACATGATATTTTATATACACCATGTTACATAAATGCCGTTTTGTTGAAAGCAGTTCACAGCAGGTCCTCTCACCAGCACTGGATTTAGGGAGCAGATTCACTTCCCTTCCTGGGATGTCCACTCAACATAGCCTCCTTTATAATGTCTGGCCCTGTGAGGAGAGCTAGCTTTAGCGCTATCCTCTTATAGTGTTTTAACAAATAAGTAATACAACAAACAACTATGTTTACACACACACAATCATTTTTAGAATAGTCCATCTCAATATTCTGAACTGTGGAAAATGGCTGTGCATGTATAGATGTCTCCTTAAGGGGTCTAAACTGTAGATCAATTATATAATAAATAACCAACCATTGTCCTAGAACTATCCATGGGCGGCAGGCCTCATCATGATTCAAGTATGATGTGATATTTATCTAACTAGATTCTTTCGCGTGTCGCTAAAGGGTTATTTAACGATGGGTTTATTTTATTGCATATTATAACACAATAATGTGAAAATGTTGACACAGCATTCAGTACACACGTTACCTGCTAAAGCCAAGCTGACGGGCTATGTCCAAAGCTTTCAAGCTCCTGTTCCCTCTTTGGCAATGAAACACAATGTTGTCATCCGCTTTCCCTGGAGCCTTCACCTGAAATATCTGCTTAAACTGCTCAGGGGACAGCTTCAGAGACTCTTCCAGAAGGTCCACTGAATCACATATTATGAACATTGTACAATTAGAAAATGTTTAACTTCAGCTAACTTCCCTTTATGAGCCATCTTTAAACTTACACGGGATGTTGACGGACTCTGGAATTCGCCCAGCTTGGAATTCATCAGTATTTCGGACATCAAACAGCTGAATATTATTCATAGAAAGCATGGTCTTCAGTTGATCATATGCCACCACCGACCCTGAGATTAAAAACACGTTTAAAAAGATTTACACTACCTAGACAGAATTAAGACCTACTGTATAGGTGTTAATAATTACTGGTGCCATAAATTTGATATTTTTAACTTACCATCCATTGCTTTTAAAGAGCGTTGTGTAGTGTACACTATATATACTAACCAATTACTTTTTCTGTCATATTGTCTAACTGTCCAGGGTCTTTCAGTAACCACAAGCCCCTTCCCACAATAATAGGCTACCATTGTTGACCCTTAAAATGAGAATGACCTCGTCATCTAAACTCGGACATGGTCCTACGTTAACAGGTGGGGTGCATTGAAATACACATGAATGTGAAATATGCAATACAGTGTTTCTGACATACAAAGACACTTGGCGTGTTGTAGGCCTATGGTTGTCTAGTGACTTGAGATTTGTAGTCAATGATTTGAGAGGTCCACATAGGCCTACATTTGCGGTGTAGGGTAGAATACATATTTACCATTATCAGAATGCTCGCACAGGTTCAAAGTTGAGAGTCGAAACGACCGAAATATAACTCCACACCTGAAAGGATATCTGCAGTTCAGCTCAGCGACAGGAACCGCTTGTGAAAATAATCTCGATAATAGGCAAGACAACATATTGCAGAAAAGCGCAACAAATACGTGTTTTAAAGAGGTTATACTATTTGAATCTACCTGCGCCTTGAACTTGCGCAGTAAGTTGACAGCGGTTTGGTTGTTGCACCAGTCTGATTAGACCGGAGACCGACCTCTTCCGTGAAGAAACATAACATTGTTTAGCCAATCGCGAAATAGGATAATAGTAGGCATACAATTCTTGTTTTGTATAGCTGTATTACTAGTCAATGTCAATTATAATTTATAATGAATTACCGTGACGTGAAAATGTAAAGTAAATTTATAAAATGTGCTTAGACCTTTTTTTGCGTCATGCACATTAAAGGTGAAGTCAGCTAGGCCTACTGGAGAAAGATTGTTCAGGTCATAGCCTATTTCAATTCGGTCAAAACAAAACCACCACTCCCTTCAGTGGCATATACGAATGCCCAGAAGCTCGACCCTCTAAATTGGACATGCACTGCCAAGGCTGGGATAGTCTGCGCATGGTGTGGTCTGCACCACTTTATTTAGTGTTGCCATTGCTGTGCCAGGTCTATGTAGTAACACCGAATTCTTTTTTCCAGCGCGTAGGCTACTAAACTAAAATCTACAGTTAGAGGTGATATTCAATGATTTTGACAAAAAGTCTATTATCAATTTTACAATGAAAATGTCTTGGCTCTTTCACTAAGGTTCTCTACCTTTAAGGATCTAAAGCGAAACCGGTCTAAGATCGTCATGGAATGAGCCACCACACTGCCAATAGAGGGCTCTAAAATGTTTTTAAGTAGCTGACAGGTTATAACATGCTATATGTCACCATGATAACTTACGTTTTCAGTTTGAGCCAGTTTAATTACATTTGTTTGGTTTATTACCTCACCAAAACATATCTAGGCTTAATAGCTATTGTGCAACGCCATGGCCTCGCCTTTCTAATGGTATGTCCCAACGAGGGTCATATGATCATGTACTAGGAACTTGGGAACGTGCTATATTGCAAGCGATTGCAAGCTGACATAGACAGTCAGTATTTTACAGTGGTCTTGCAGAGTTTGTGCTCCATAAATATTCACAATGCCTATGAAGTGCGGAGGAACCAGCGATGCACAGCCTGCCAATGAAGAGGTCCAAACAATTTGCGATCAGGTCAGTGAATAGCTCCGTTTCATCATGGATGGATAGCCTAATGGATAGTTTATATAATTTTCCTGATCGTTCATAGACGTTCTTAGATTACTATCAGTTTATTTTTTTGTTATACTGACGGTAGCATATTTAGTTTGTTTTGTTTAATTTGAACCTCCTGCTGTCTGTTCATCCTCAGATGAAGTCCCACGCTGAGCAGAAGTCTGGGAAAAAGTATCCGGTATTTGCGGCCAAGAGCTACAAAACGCAGGTCGTGGCCGGCAGAAATTTCTTTATCAAGGTATGGAACATTTTGAGATTATGTTTAATCAGATAATGTAGGCTAGAGATGTAATTCACGCAATGTGTTAAGAGCACAATCACCAGTCTCCGTAGGCATACATTAACAAAATGTCAGACACCACTGGCAAACAGACTTAGGTCTATTATGCATGTTGAATGTTACATTAAAGGAAACGTTTTGTTTTACAGGTTCATGTTGGGGGAGATGATCATGTTCACCTTCGTGTTTATCAAAAGCTCCCATGTAACGGTGGGGAACTGGAGCTACACGGTGTACAAGAGTCCAAAACCCTCGAGGAGCCTATCGAGTATTTCTAAACAGACTGCATTTGAAGCTCTCAGTGCCTCTATAGGTTGCAGACACGTTTTGTATTTTGGAATATAAATATGACAATATAATTGGTAGTTGCATACAGTTTTAACTGAAATGTTTAGGATTATGAGCATGGTATATTATTGTTATAATAGAATGTCTTGGTCATTTTGTATGTTTTGAATAAAAAGGGTGTGCCATGGTCTATCACAGAGGAACTGATTGCTTTGGTTGCGCATAGCTACATGTCATGTGAGTGAGTGAGTGAGTGGGTGGATGGGTCAGGGCCAGAGAAGATTTAACACAAATATTGACCCCACAGTACTAATAAGCCTATTTGTTTTGTAGTCAACTCTGACAGGTCATAGACTGTCTGTATTCATTGTTTTTGCAATGATTGCAGTCACCCAACCCTGTGAGTTTGACTCATAGATGAGTCATGACTTTCTCTTCACTCTTTTGAGCCCCCTGTGGTAGAATACATGCACAAACCTCTTTGGTGTGCCTGACTAGACGGCATACATTTCAACAACAATAACTGCAGGTTTAACACATTGAAACATTACATTGTCAACAAATGATGACTAAACAAAACATAACTGAACATTATTTAAATATGTTAAAAAATATGGGCAGTGCGTTTAGCTGATTGTACACATCAGTAATGTTATGCAATTTATCAATCCAGCCATGTTGGAAAATATTTAATGTAGGCACTAAGTCTCAAATAACTAATATTGATGATTTTAACACTTTGCTTTTGAATAGTTCAAAAGAAAAACACATTCATTTGATACATTAGAGTATCAATACTTCCAGTTAATTCCATAGCAAACAGAATAGTGCATGTTTATTTCCAAACCTAAAATCTTATCCACACCCTTCTCAAAATGTTGAATGTTGAATGTTTGTCTGCCACATGACTTGATTCCTCATTTACATGTCAGGAATGATCACATTTTTAACCTACTCGTCAGGAAAATAAATCCCTCTTTTCAAGAATGCCATTGTTCCGCCCAAGATTTTGCAATGAGTAAGAATGTCCCTGTCCCTGCAGCCACCATAATTTTATGCAGCCTGCACATTAATGTTAATATAATTATGTGTAAAAATATATCTTACTTGAAGATTACTGTTTTCAGAATTTGTAGAAGTACACACATTTCTTAATAAAGGTGAAAATACTGAAAAAGTTCAAGTATAAAAGTCAAAGTAGCCCTCTAAAATCGACTGCTAGTGGTTTTTAAGAAGTCATCTGATCAAGAATAATAAATGGAAAACAGTCATAGACTTCCAATCAACGTCTAACAATTCTAACTCAAATGAGATTGGGAACAGTGAACTTGTACTCAATTATTGTAATCTGTCCACACATTTGCACAACTCAGCTATTACAGAGCCTTTGTCTGTGTGTTAACAGACAACATTTTCAAATTAATTTCCACCCGAGAATAATTTATTCAGTGTCAGTTGTGTCTCATGAGTTCATTGAATCAAGCTGTGGCGTTTTAGCTCTAAAATACTGTCCTGATGGCGCAGTTCTAAAAATCCTCTTACATGCTGTGTGAGGCAGGTTGAGATTTTGACTCTGCCAGCAAATTCCTGCACTGTGTGCGTGCATGTGTATGTGTGTGATGCAGATAAAGGTGGAGTCAGTGATTGTAAAGTAATACACTGTCAAATTCAGCGAATATCTATTCATGGTCCACTAGCTGTCCGTTACTGTATGTTTTCTGCACAGCTCTGGCTCTGTAAATGGGAACACAAAGTGGTGTGTGGTGCATTCTACACCACACACCACTGTCCTAGGCTTAGCAAAGAGTGTCTAATCTGGTAGGTGGAGCTTCTGAGGGAGCAACCTATTGAAGGGAGAGGTGTTTTTGTTCTGATCGATTTCAAATATCTACTATCTTTCTCCAGAACCCGAGACTGCACCTTTAACCTCACCACCCCTTACTATACACATCAATATGGCCCTTTATCACAAACTATTCATACATGTACTTGCAGGTCAGAGGCGACATTCATTTACAATCAATAATCAATAAAAAGAAGACTAGAAAGAAATGTAACTCTTACTAACTTTACAGAAGACCCAATCCATCACCCAAAAACACAGGGTCACTGGAGAGTGAAAAAAACTGTACTTGGCATTACAATAATATTTAATTTGTGATTATGTTTTAATTAATCCACAATGAGTAGGGTGAGAAAACTACAGTGAGAGTTTATTTTATGTTCTAATGCTCTAAAGTAGAATAATATCATCATAATGTCCATTTAGGTTTACAATCTTTTTTTAAAATAAATAATTAAAAAATAAATTAAATGGTTGTAAATCTAAACATTCTGCTGAAATCACTTTTGGGGATGTTTAAAATAATCTACTTCAGATTCAATGCTTATATATTAAGCAATAGTTTTTACTTTACTCTCTAATATTTTTATTAAACCATATTTGGCATGTGTCGTGGCCATCACTAAGCACATTATTGTCAGCCCCAGATGACGGACCATTTCCCTTCTAAAGCAAACTACATAGGCATGCAGGCCTAGTGGATTTGGCACCAGTCGCTGAAAGCTCGAAAGAACTGATGTGAAAGACAATAACAAAACATTGTCGATCATTCACGTGTCATTATGATTTTGCATGACACTGTAAATCAGAAAGTACATTCACATGCACAATTCCCATCAGACAACCTGACATCTCATGAAAACATGTCTATATGATAGGCATAATCCATGTCTGAGAAACTGAGCCATTGACCACGTATGTACACAAACTATTATAAAATGTTGTAGTTGTTACGAGACTGTTTTCGCGTCAAGCAAGCGAAAGCCGATCAAGCTTCCCAGAGGAATGGTTCACATCAACCAATAGGGGAGTGTAGCCTATGCAAACGTTTTAAGTTATTTGTCACGCCGTTAACACATGATCCATTTGAGCCAATAGACGTATATGAAAAACAATTTTATTTCCACACAAAATATCTAGGAGCTGTAAGGCCTGTATTGCGAAACGCTGTTTGCATCACCTTAGTGGTATGCTCCAAAAAGGACCACTGTAGCTTATAAAGGGTTATTTTTGGACGAGAACGGTCAGTAAGTTATCTTGCCTGTTTAAGAGTTTGAGACCATTAAATATTCACGTCGACAATGCGCCGTGGTGGAACCAGCGAAGCCAAGGATGCAAATGAAGAAGTCCAGGCGATTTGCGATCAGGTCAATCAAGACTGTAGGCTATTATGGACCCCGAATGCTAAATACATAGAACCCATGCTTTCCTTCCTAAATGTGACCCCATAGATTACACTTATTTTCTGAAAAACACGTAGGCCTACATGTTTTGTTTCATTTTATCTTGATTGTTATTCATCCTCAGATGAAGAGCTACAAAACGCAGGTTGTGGCCTGGAAAAACTACTTTGTCAAGGTGGCCTACAGTCTAATGGACCATTTTAAATGTTAAATCAACACACTGGGCAATATTTGAACCATGCAGCTAGGAGACACGATGTGTCGATACTTTTAAATCAGCACCAAATAAATACACATTGTAGCCTATTTCAATACTAAATCTTCCCCGTTCAAACAGGTTCATGTTGGAGGAAATGATCATGTTCACCTTCGTGTTTATCAAAAGCTCCCATGTAATGGTGGGGGGCTGGAGCTACACGATGTACAAGAGTCCAAGACCCTCCAGGCTCCTATCGAATATTAGGCCAATTATTGGTCGTTCGCGAACGTTGTATAGGAGAACTTTGGGAGCTGGACACATCTGAAGAGCCGAGTCTATTTATCAAAATATAGCCTATAGAAATCGAATTATTATATTAAAATATATTCAAATAATTGACTAATTCAACAACAAAAACATAATTAGCAGCAACTTTTGTTCCGGTCAATCAGACACGCAGTGTCAGTCAATGATACTGCATGAGGGAGGGCCAAGCTAACTCACACACACACACACACTGTATTCTCTCTCTCTCTCTCTCTCTCTCTCTATCTATCTATCTATCTATCTATCTATCTATCTATCTATCTATCTATCTATATCTATCTATCTATCTATCTATCTATCTATCTATCTATCTATCTATCTATCTATCTGTCTATATACATACACACACACATTACATTAGTTTGGACACACCTTCAATTGGCCTTTACTATACGGTATATATATATAATATATAAAATACAGAAGAGAGAAAAGAGGGACCATTTTAATGCTTTCAGTGGGATGCTGCAGCACATCGTTATTTATTTTTCTTTAATATGGTGTAGTATTCTATTATGCTATTCAGATTATATTTCTTTTGAATGGTTAGATTTATAGTGTCCTGCAATGATCCACATTAGTCTACCAAAAGACGGCCTGGATAGGGCCTATATGGCAACGCTTTAAATGACTGCCCTCTAATTACAGGGTATAGTAAAGGGTAACAAAAAAACTACCAAGTGGTTATTTCTGGGTTATTTACCAACAGGATCATAACCATAACCAATATTTATAATTCATTTTAGTTCTAAACATAATTATAGGTTAGGCTATACTTAATAGTAAATGTTATGTACGTAACAATGTTTTGGACATTTCTCTTTTGCTCACATAGATATGGAATGCAGCAGTATTATCTCTCCCCTTTTCCCTGCTTCCTTGGGTGCCTTAATTATACTTATCTGTAAAAATGTTAAATAACCTAGAATTATGTTTATATATAAGAGGTAGAAATCTCAGTTATGTTCTTGTTTGTACATTTCTGTGAAATAACCACTTAGTATAGTATACCAATAGGTAATATTAATTAACCTAAAATTATTTAGAAGTACAATTTAGAAGTACAATGAATTAAAAATCTTAGTTATGTTCCCAAATTACCCAGAAATAATCACTTAATACTAGTATCATATGTATCATATATACCACATAATTACATGGCAGTAATTTAAAGCATATATTTTAGTATAATGGAGTTGGCATTAGTTTACCCAACTATTGCATAAGGTTTTAAATGAAAATGTTATGTTTTAATGTCTAATGAGTTATTTTTCATGTATGAAATACAAAGCATGTGCTGGGATCTATCACAGATGATTGATTGCTTTGGTTGCAGATTACACATGAAGGGGTTCATGGGACAGGAGAGATTGTAACACATTCTATAAGTCTACGCAACTATTTACCAATGTGATGATACTTTTGCTGGTCATTTGCAAGACTTGCCTAGGTCTAGATTGTTTCTGGACAGATTGATCACACTCAAAATTGATGCATGTTTTAGATGTCTCTGCTCCAAATAGAAATGATGGCATAGGCTACAATGATCTATGAATATCCCATGATTTACTAATGTGATTTGCTAGCCACAAACACAAAATTAATTATGACTTGGCATTCATCCAAGTGCTATGATTTACTGTACAAATAGGCCTATATATAAATACATTGTTTGGTAATTTACAAAAATACTGTGTACATTTGTTATGAAATGTCAGTTGAAAATCTACAATTCTACATGTGAAATGTTTACTATTTGTTAATTGACAGATAGGCTTACATGCATTCATTCCTTTTTCACACTGTGCTGTTTTGTGATCTACATACAATACTGTCTTTTTATGGGGTGCAATATGTAAAATGTTGTAATCCTGCTCAGTTGTTTAATTTGCCAAATTTAATAAAAAGCACTGATCCTTTTTCAAACATTTAGAAAGTCATGTAAATTCATACAGAAAGATTTCCAGTAACAAAATAAAAATGTATCCTCACTTTTCCAAACGTAAAATACAATCTCAAAATGTAGTATTTCATGTAGCACATCACGGGATCTGTAACAATGCTGATATTCATCAAGTGGTTTTGAAGTTAAATGACAAGCATCTACTTTTACTGCATTGTGGTAAGTATCTGACTCACTGACCGTTTGTAATTGTGGCTTTACTGCACGTACACCAGTGTTATAGATTGTTATGGTGAGCTCTAAATGCTCTAAAGACTACCACAAAAGTCACCGCTCCTCAAATATGGTGGCAGATTCAACCCCTACATAAATATAATCAAGATTTAGTGCCATTTAGAATAAATGCGCACACTATGATAAACGACTATAAAAACAATGTACTGAAACCACTTGAATGTATAGTATTTTAGACTCAAGGCCAGCAGGTACAGCAGAGCTGCAGGACTACATCACTGCCCATTAGTTTATGATTCTTTTAACTTAATTAGGGATTACAACATTGTTTGTATTGTTGAATTCTGACTAATCACAATAACAACCTTGTCTGAGATGTCAGGGTCATATGGAGTCAAGTATCTTGGAGGAAGCACCGGCACATTTTCAGAAGGGGACATTACAAATTACCCACAACAAATGGAACTAAAGGAGTTCAATGGTGTTTTGCAGGTTTTGACACTTTGCAGACTCTGTTACTGTGTCTTACAGCGATTATTTATGAGCAGGGAGGGGTATACTGTATTGTGTTTATATGGACACACAAGTAGAACAAAGTAGGGGATCAAACCAAGACCTTTCAGCTAGAAGAGTCTCTTTCACACACACACACACACACACACACACACACACACACAATAATAAAGAGACTGACCTGGCACATTTGTATGGAATCACAGAAAGCCCAAAAACGACAGCAAAACATTTCAATATCTTTCTTTAAAAAAAAGCTTTTTTGATACAATGATGGTCAGAAAAGAAACACTGTTTCTACAGAGGTGGTATTATGTCACGCAATACAATGTTTGCAATGCAATACCAATTATAGTCTGGTGAGGGGGGTCAGCTGGTCAGATATGATGGCAGGTCACAGTTTCATCTCCAGTCTCGATGTGGCCCTCCACAGCAAGCAGACAATCAATTCACTTTAGGAGGTATGTAGTGGATTCGGCACCGCTCACTGAAAATCTGAAAGAATTGGTGTGGAAGAGATTAACAAAATATTGTCTAAATATTCATGTATACATTTTTGTATACTGTGGGAAATTATGGGTTTGAAGAAAATCTCAATGCTTTTGTATGAGACTTTAAATCAGAACGTCCATACATTTCTTCTGCTCACAAATGGAGACTTTACCTTCAGACTTCTGTCGTTGACAACTTCTTCAACATTCAACTCTGACTGCATTAGTTTTAACTGGAGTTGAGGGGAACACAAAACAATTAATATGCATTATGAAAAATTATGTTGAGAATTAAGATTGAATTTAGTTAAAGTGGTTCCTTTATCAGCCATAACATTTCAGAATTACCAATACATGAACTAACAGTGTCCACATGTGTGGCTTGTACACCTGATGACCAATCAAGTACACTGTGCTGCCACACTCATAGTAATAGGCCAACAACCATGAAGTGAAACCATTTATTCGCAAGCAGATACTGGATGGTCCTGGATAACCTTACACACCAGATGGTGGTCCGGTGGACCGGACTTGAGAATTTTTTCAAGCTCTCCAGACCGACTCTGGCAGCAAAGTCAAACTGAAGCTCACAGGCTCAGGATAGTCTCATGATGAGGCTAGGTCCTGGAAGCCCCCAGCCATGCATGCTATAGATGTCTCCATGCTCCAATACACCTGATTCATATTAATAGGTTGTTATACATGTCTGCAGAAGCCTGATAAAGGCCCATTCATTTGAGTCAGATGTGTTGGAGCAGGGAGACATCTAAAACATGTAGGGCAGGGGGTCTCCAAGACCAGGATTGGGAAACACTGCAAGGTGACATCTCACTATTTTATGGTCCTTGGCGCCCTCCAGTGTTAGAATGTCGAATTACCTTAGTTTGCTCCTTCCTAAGTTGTTTTAGGAGCTCAAGGTTTTCATTATCTTTGGCTCTTTCTTCACGCAGGCGTCCTACAACCTCAGATGTTTGAGATATGCATGTCCTAATAGCTTTGCCTCTGCTCAGATGGGCTTCCAACAACTGCGGAATGCAAAAAAAACAAAACACTGAATAGGGTTTAATCAAGAAAGATTCTACCTCCTAAGTTTTGAACACAGAAGGATAAATCGGTTAATTAATTCAACAGGCACACACAGATTTGTTGCAGTGTTTAGTATACCTACAGTTTCATAAAGTTGTTTGCAGGTCTGTGTGGCATCCACTTTCCCTGAGAAGGAAACGGTGGGGATGGTGGTGTTTAGTGCGTGGACAATGCGGTCGTCAATGTTACGCATCACCTTCAGTACATCCTGGACAGAAACCATTACCAGTAAAAAATACTTTTTACAAACAAAAAAATTTGCGTTTTGAAGAAAATGTGTGGCTTTCATTGTACTGGCGATATAATGAAAAGTTAGTGCATTCTTTCCATTTAACTATACTACAGCACAGGTCAATATATTTTCTATACAAACTTTGGACAGGAAGAGGAAAACAGGCTGTTTGCCTCTGTCCAAAGTTTGTTTAGAAACAAAACCCCATTTTCCTATACCTATCGAAATTGCTCGTGACTTGTAATTATGATATTTTGGAGTAATTCTGTAACCAATTGGTTTAAATGTTAAAGAACTTGACATAGTGCTAACTGTACTTTGAACTGTAGCGTATTAGGGTCAGCCATTCAGTCCCATTCGTGACTAGTAGGCTACTGTAGAGTAGTAGTCACGATCCAGGCGTACTGGTAGCGGCACTCAATTACAGGAATTACCAAATACATTACTGACAACCCTGGAGTACAGCTGAAACGTTTCGATTGTAGATTTCTGACATTTCCAGATACAGAGAGGCCAATGAACAGAAAATGTGCGTCAATTACCTGAAACATTGAATAGTCCTCACAGTTTAACGTTCCATCGGGCGCCGCCATAGTGAACTTCAAGGTCCTCTACCTCGTCATAGGAAGAAGGAATGCCCTAATAAAATCCTTTAAAAAAGTAATTCTATTTTAATCACTATAAATGTTTGTTTAATTTAGCTTACCAGGAAAAATGGTTTCATGTGTTTAGTACACTATCGAGGATGTGACGTGTGAAAGGGAAGTGTACCATTTTTGGGAGACTCGATGCATTTCGCTCCGGCACATGCAGAGTTATCTGCAGTTTTTTTTTACTAATGGGTCCTGGTCTTGTTATGTATTATTTTGGAGGAGTACGTGCTACCGTTCATATCTGACTTTCCCCAGTCACCCGGGCACTTTGCTTCCAACGTTTCCACAGAGTTTTATTCTACCGTTAATTCTTAGCATATAAACATAACCAAGAAGATGAACTTCCTCAAGTCTCAAACCGCAATTACTCGCTTCATAGGTTCGTGGTGGTGGTTTAATATGTGTTGTTGATTTCCCTTAAATCTACTGTGTCGCATTATACCGACCTCCTGTTACAGTACTGTTATTGTACTTACTGTAACGTTTTTTGTAACTTAAAACGTTAGTCGCTGGCTAAGGTTTGTTTTATATTCCTAACATTACTGCTGTCTAACCCTTAACCATGTTTTTTATGTTTTATTTCCAAGTGGTGTCAGGTGTGTGTTTGAATAGTCTTTAATACTGTCAAGTAGCTGTATTTAAAACTGTTCTTTAGAGGAGACCTGTCATGTGTTTCTTTATTACATTATAATGACAAAGACCTCGATGTACTCCATAGTTTAATCAGTATATTACAGGTATTGTAGCACAACAGTTGTTCTTGATTGTATGTCAGATTAAGGAATGTCCCTGTTTTGTCCCTAGGCCAATGGCGTAAACCTATTGTGGAGACAGGAAGCCGAAGAAAGATGTGTGATAAACCGCAGGACACAAAAGCAGGCACATCGTCTCCAGCACATGGTGGGATTTAACACACCTCAACTCATTGACATACAGTGACATGCTAAACACTTGAATGCAAGGCCAAGTGCGGCCTAGCTGATAACTAAGCATTACATTTGACAGTATAATGAGCTGAACTGTTTTCTTAGTTGTTTTTTATCAGTAAACAAATCAACATACTTGCAGTCCTATTTCTTTCTCCTGGGGAAAACTGACACAGTGGCATGACTGGGCACATTTGTTAACATGGGGAATTACCTAACACAGGAAAATGTGGATATAGTTATTGTTTAAAGCAAAATATTTTATTTAGCTTTATTCGTTTTTTCTTGGGTACAGCATCAAGTCCCAGTTTCAGGGTCCCAGGCTACAGACCGTCAGACTTCGATAGGAAGATTTTGGTTTGGTCTGGACGCTTCAAGACAGCAGACCGCATACCGGAGTTTGTTTCGTAAGGAGCATCTTCCTGTTTGTATCTTAATGCCCTGCACACTTGCCTCAGATTAAGTTAAAGGAATAGTGCCGGAATAACCCAGGGTATGTATTGTAAACATGCATACTACCTTTGCAGCGTAGTTACAGTATTGTTTGTTTTTTATGGTATTGTATTTTTAATGGAGCAATGTGATGTGCAAGTGGCATTGATCTGCCCCTAGTGGCCACAAGTTCACACTATGCCTAAGTACTAGGTACCCATTGTCAGCACAGATTGTGCTAGTTGGTTTAATGCCATCTCTCTGGGTGGCTGGTCTTTGAAGACAAGATCTGTTTGTAGCTCAAAGTAATTAAGGGGAGAGATAACAGACCTGACCTGCTGCTCTGAACAAAGACAAGATTGTCGCTTAAACAGACCATAGATCCTCCTCCTTCTATACTGCCATGACAATTGTGCTATTATTGGACTTGTGTATGTTGCAGGTTTGAAATGGTCGATGCTGCACGAAACAAAATAAGAGTGAAAGTATGCTATGTGATGATGGGGCTCACAATAGGGGCCTGCCTGGTGATGGTTATCCTGGGCAAAAGGGTGAGTCAGCATTTGATGTTGATAATGTGCATGGTATACCATGTATATGATCATTATCATTACTATAATGATTATTACATTACAAGTGTAGACAGTGTCCTCTGGAACAGTCTATAGCCTGGTACAGATCTGACCTCAATTCTCTCCTGCTGTGCCCTAGGCTGTTAGGCGTCACGAGTCTCTCAGTGGTCACAACATGGAGAAGAAGGCCAAATGGAAAGAGGCTTTCCAGAAGGAAAGAGAAGATGCAGCTGTTGTTATGCAAGAGAAGGCTGTGATGCCACCTAACTAATGAGAAGCCTTCTCAGTAGAATCCTTCCACTGTTTAGGCTCTTCCCCACCCCAACTTCTGCATTTAGGAGTACATAAGTACATTTACCTATACTTTTAGGGGACAAGTAAGATACCAGAAACAGTGCATATGGACTGTTAAAATCGTTGATAGAAGCTATAAACCATGAAATAATTATTTTAAAATGCAACACAATGTGAAGTGAATGTAGCATTATGGTATTATTCTTGCACCTGTTTGACGTTTTGCACAGTGACACATTTTTATTGATGGGTGGAGGCACTCTTTATCTGATTAGATTTTAGCTACAGTAAGTTAACATTGAATAGACTTTTTAGCCAGTTTATGTATTGTAGGTCGCCCAGTGATGCCACCCTGATCTCACATGCAACAGTTTGACTTCATCGCAAGAATCGGTCTGGAACCCCTTTATTCAAAAGTGGTTGTCATAGAGGCAATGCTAATACATTTCAGTCAAACATCCTTGCATACATTAGACTTCCTACCTTTATATCACCCAATCAGAATGTTAGTACTCATCGAGCACCGGTGGAACACAAAACATGTTGTCATCTTGGGTAAAAACTTCAGCTAGCTGCTGATTATCACAATTGTCTCCTACGTGGTTGTCAAACACTTTACCATTGAGGGGTTCCAGACTGAAACTCACGTGAAATGAAGCTGGAACTCACAAGATCAGGATGATCTCGAAAACCTATTATTTGTAGAGGTTTTCATTACACAAAATGTTTGGTATACAATGCACATCAAAAACCTATTTTCTTTTAGTTTTCTTTTTAACGGTGGCATGGTTTCCAGACTTTGGATGTTGAAATTGGGCCGATCCATTGCCCAGTACAGCAGCAACGCTATTTTTAAATGAACCTATACGTCTGCTAGGACTCAGTCATAGTAATGCTTCCTGATACCATGGTATCAAAGTGATTAATTTCAAAATAAATGGATTTAGAGAGTGTACAGATGCGAGGACAAATGCTTCAAAGTTTATAGTTAAAGTTCTGATGACTGTTGGGGAAATTATGTAATTTGTGACACTCTTTAAGATGAAGACCAACTTAATTAGTTTAACATTTGTTCTATAATATGTGGTTCTTATGACTCAACATGTATGTGAAACTACTGTATAATTTAAAAACACCAGTATAAGGTGTGTCTTAACCCTCTCACTGTCCTAAGGCATTTCACTACTGAGTAGTGCACAGTGTGAGGGTTAAAAGAAAATGCTGACCTTTAGATCAGAAGAGCTTTGATTAATGTGAGGGCTTGTAACAAGGACATTCAGAAAATTACATGAATAAGTCATCACATAAATCAGTCAGAACATATTTCTTAAAGTGACGATTTGATGTATTTTCTTGCACTCATGTATTTAGCACAAATAAATTCACAAACAGGAGTTCATGAAACAGCATTTATGCAAATGGAATAACAGGACAGTTAGACAAACAATACAAACAGCAGTAATGAACATGGAGAACTGGTTATCTCTTGCTGAGGTTTGGACAAAATATGAAATGTAAAACTTGGTAAACAATTAGCCTAGTTAAAACAATCCTGCAACTATGTTGCTTCACCTATCAGGATAGCTTTAACTAGGCAAGTATACAATGAGCTTTGTTAACTAATGCCATCACCAGCATTTTTAGGTTAATATGTAGTTTTATTGAATGATGACTAATTCAACTGGCTTTCTTGAAGAAAAAAGAAGAGATTATGGCACCATCAAAAACAACAGATTCAAACCATAAATAAAAAGGTTCTTAATGTTTAAAAAAAATAAAAAAAATAGTGTAGATCCACCAAAATGGTTTCTGTATGTAAATTGTTTGGCAACTAGAAAAAACTAATTTGGTCATACACTGGGATGTGTTTGAATTGCAAAATGGGAAAAAAAGCCAATTTTGATGGATTGCTAATTTTAAAGTTGCAAGAGCATTTATGCAGCACAATCTACTATGTTAACAGATCCAGTCCTCAGTATTCTAGTCTCATTGCAAGGGAAATGTAGAGAAAGGTGCATTGTTGTTATAGCAGAAAGGGCTTGAGAGGACTTGCTGCTTCCTATGGGGAAGGAAGAGCTTCATCATCAAAGCCATCAACCAATCAAATATGTGCACATAAGAACTATATATTCTCAATAAGCAGGAGTCGGGTCCTGAACTAAAGTGCTGCGAATGAAATGGAATTATGATCCGATAGGAATAAAACTTCCCACTGGTCTGCTTTTTGGACAGGCTCCAGGGTTAAATTGTCTGTGTTGTCTAAGTCTGTCAATTAGTCAGTGCGAGGGAAGACTCCAGTTCCCATGCTTCCATGGGGATTTTTTGCAAACAACACCAGAGGCAAAAGGCTCATGGAAGGAGCCTGTGTGGATAGAAAGAGTCCTGTCACCGGAGGAAGGAATGCATGATGCAAGCTCCATCTCTTGGAAACACTGTCAAATTCCTAATTACTCCACTGGCGGCCAAAGCATGGCAGGAAAGAGACAAGAGGGGCAGTCACCTCCTATGTAGAGTCGTTGATGTGCCTTCAGCGAAAGCCAACTTGGCCTTTAGACAGGGGCCGGCCATTTCGCACCACCGGGCAAATTTAGTCCAGTGACCACAGCTGAGGGCGTGGCCAGTCTCGACGTCAGTCCAGTGTTTAGGTTTGATCATTCTTCTCGAGGGATGTGGTTTTGTGTGTGGGAATAGGGGGAAGAGGGAATCACGTCCTTGTTTGTCTGTCTCAAGAGTCATTAACGCAGTTCAAACCAGACAAGCAGCGCGGTCACCCAAGCACCCGAGGAGATGGGATCGTCAATCATACCGGAATGTGGCAATAGACGAGCGGGACGTAGATATAAAGAGGCGTTGTCGAGGAACAGTCCATAACACAGCGGGCGTAACGCCAGTACTGTGGGGGGGCTTTACAGTGCATCTTCAGTTGGGCGTCTTGTTAGTAGGGGAGGCCCTGTGAGATGGAGACCAGGGGCTGTGGTGCAGAGATGAGGAGCCCAGCGCGACACAGAGTAATGAGGGCGAAGCCTTCACAAACTGGCTGACACGACTGCAAAAACACCAGCACCCGCGTGGCATACACACGAGCGCGCGCGCACACACACACACACACACACGTGCTCCAGTAATATTACACCTTTATAGTAATCTCTCTTGAGAGCGGGAAGGAGCGGGGCAAGAGCTGTTTTGCCCTTGACCATGGTAGTGGGCTTAAGAGAGGGGGAGCGAGGGGAATGGATTCGGTGAGAATGAAGGTTGTAGGTGTGTGTGTGTGTGCGTGTGTTTTGTTGGGGTGGGGGTTAGCATTATAGCTGGAAGCCATCCATCGGAGCCTCGCACTGCTGGAAGAGGAACTGTTGCTGCTGCAGGTCCACGGCCGGGGCCAGGGAGGGGTCCTCATCGTCAGGGCTGAAGTAGCGCTCGATCAGGTCAAAGGCCTTCTGGTAGATCTCCTGGTTCTCGTGGCCCTGGAGGAACTCCAGCTTGTCCAGGCCTGCGGTGGAGGGGAGGGAACCCATGTCAGAGGATGACTAGAAGATTTCCATTTGGAGAATTTGTCATTATAGTAAGAAAAATGGAGCAGAAATGGATGCTTGATATTTTATTCAGCCTCTATTTGGGGGTTAAAAGGAGTAAACGGCTGACAACCACCATGCTAGACTACATAGCCTTCACTCTGAAGTGCACAGATCATTATTAACTGGAGGGGAGGGGAGGGGAGTACAAGCTTCAACACTAGTCATAGTCTTACCATAGGCCTCCTCTATGAACGCACAGTAAGGGTTAATTCCTCCACCCCCCCTCTTCGCCTCCAGCTCTCCCAGGCGCAGAATGTTCTCCAGGCCACTCAGGGCCACCTGCACGATCTTGGAGTCCATCAGAGTCAGCAGGTCACACAGAGGCCTTATGCAGCCCAGCTCCACCAGGTGCCTGCAGAAACACAACACACACACACCACTGACCGCAGAGCCAACTAGAGAGGAGTAGGTTCAGGGGGTGTTGTTTGTTGTTTGTTTGTTTGTTTCTCTCATTGTGAAATATTTGCTTGTGAAGCCCTTTGAGACTGCAATGTGATTAAGGGCT
>JAODUG010067554.1:0-13817 GCA_027564795.1 Aphredoderus sayanus
GCTAAACCTAATTCTACAGCTTACACAGACATATGATGTGCACTGCTGGCACAACAAGGTGTGTGTTTGAAACACAACGACAGCAGGAGGATTAAAAGGCATGAAAGAACAGCACAAAAATATAAAGATACAATTAATAAATAAATACACTCAGCAATGCCATTTAAAAAACACACAAAATCATACACACTCAGATGGCGCCGCCATGTGGCCAAATATGATTATTTTAAGGACATCGCAAGGGTTAATAAACATACAGGTCTAGTTAACTACAGCCAGTAAAGTTAAATTATTTCCTCATTCTAAATCTCATTTATGTAATTTAGTTATATAATGTCTTATGTAATGTGAGCAAGATAATATTTATGTATTATATGCATTCATTGTAAACAACACTATAGAAGAACAACTGCTAAATAATATATCCTATTACACTCACATAAATGAGTATTGTAGGAAATAGAATACTTCACCTGATGGAGCCAGACACTGCCCCCAATGGCAGTGGGTTGAACTGCACTGACCTGATGAATGGAGTTAAACAATGCACGAGTGCTGTAATGTTCTCTCCCCTCCAGGGACAAAGGGCAATGCTTTGGTGGTAAGGATATAGCGGCTGTGACCTCGTTTTAGATTCATAATGCGTCTCGCCCTTCTGTGGGGTTGTAGCGTCTTTGTCCATGCCCGTATCTCCGATTATGTCCTTCTCTGTGACAGCCTAGAGAGATGAGTACCTTACATTCCAGGTCATCCATCAAACCATTATTTATCCACATTACCCCTTCTTTGGGATCGACTGGAACATTTCATGGTCACCTCTGCCATGGTAGTACACTATCCTCTTTGCTGCATTGTAGAGGAGACTGGTCCATAGAGGAAGAGCAGGTTGCTCCTCTATTTTTGAGAGGAAAGAATAGTCATTGGTTGAAATTAACCAATCTCAGTATCCTTTATAAATAAATGTTTCTCTCTTCTTTGAAAAAATGCGTTATTAAAATTCTAATTAAAATACTTCTACAGTGACACCTGCAGTGCAGGGGAGAAGGGAAAGTGCAGTCTGTGTTGGGATCCTTGTTGATCCTCATTAACCGTGCGTTCACATGGATGAGAAAAGATAGACATGCTTGTTGCTTATGGCCTTCCTGGCTTGTAGTTACTTATTGGTTGATTTGTTTCAGAGATGCCATACTGCCTTCACTCCCACTGGAACCTGTATTGCATCCTCATTTGCATAGAATTGACCTCCAAATCTATTTTCGGCCCGCCTACTTGGCTTGCTACAGCCACTTGTCTCCTGTCGCTGTAAATCGCCAACTCTCATTGAAAATGAATGGCAGCCGGTCACTTTCTCTCCCTTTTTTGTTGTCCGTGTGAACGCAGGTACGATTTCTCATAGAAATGTAAAATGTAAACTAATAAAAATGTCATTGGTTATTGACCAAAAGGCGTGAAATAATACTCAGAATGTATCCTCCCACCCTAACCAATTAACAACTATAATACAATACTGACATTGCATTGGTCCAGTTAGTCCAATATTATACCACTATGTTGTACATCAGTGTGATAAACTAAGAAATTATAACATGCAAACTGCTTTTAAACACATCACTAAAAATGCCTTTTCAAGTTGTCCAGTTTTCCTTCCATTAACCAATGAAACAGTCATGTTGTAGCAGGCCCTGAAGTGTAAGGAATGGATATAAAATACAGTAAAATACAGTAGAAAGTGAATATGAATCAACTTGCATACACTACATATAGTACACCAGACCTTAGCGAGAGAGTTGAGGTGTATTTAGAGTAACAAGGAGGTGTAAAATAAGGCTATCTTTAAGAGATAATGGAGCCGGCAGTGGCTCAGTGGGTAGAGCGGGGCAATAGGTAACTTGTCACCGAGTGTTGAGGTGTCCTTGAGCAATACATCTAACCCTAACTGGTCTTGGTGGTCAGGTGAATGTGTGTGTGAATGTGAGGCAATCTTGTACAGCTCTTTGAGTGGCCGGTAGTTTAGAAAAGCGCTATATAAATGCAGTTCATTTACCATTTAATTGCAATTACGGTAAGAACGTTGATTTAAGAGGAAAGCTCAGTAACGGGAGGTCATTTTGAATGAACTGTTCAAGATGAGTGCATTGAGAGGTCACAGGGTATGGCGGGGAGTGAACCCGGTGAAGCAGTGACTAAAGTGATTCAAATGAATAATTTTGCTGTTCTGAGAATTGAAATGTTATTGACACTATTGAATGCCGCCGGCTTGACTTTAAACCTGACACGCCAGATGGTTTGTTACATAGAACCATCTCGGGAGCCGACCATCGAAACTGTTTGTAAAAGGGCAGGCACTTATACATATCACATATTATACATTACATCAAATACTTAGCAGGTGATTGGATGAGAATCTGTCCGTCACCGTCTATTACAAGCAAATGTCACACCATAACCATGTCCAGCTACCAGTACAACGCTGATTGGAATCAGCAGTGGTTTGGACCCAAGCATATGATTCCTGTACAAACTGATACTCGGGGCAAGTCAAACTGGAGCTCGCGAGATCAGAATGGTATCACAGTCACTTTTTTATTTTTTTTTTACTTTTCCCTAAACTGTTGGAATGTCTTTTGATATCCATGTGCGACCAACAGTTCAGAGACTTCATGTTAGACCTTCTTGTTACATGAATTTCCCCATCCAGCTGTCGCTGGATCCTTTCATTGGCAAACACCTCCACCTCCTCAATTTACCATGCTGTGTTTTTGCGGGTTGCCATAATAAGGTGAATAAACACTGGGGTCCCCATAGCTCTCCATACTTTTGCTTCCAGGTCTCCCTCCTTCTGGGTCCCCAGCTTCCTTTTATATCAGCTGCCAATCAACTAACCCCCTGCACCTGGTTCACAACATATCTGAAACATTTAGAGTTTGGCAGGGTTGACCTACAAAACTAACATACAATACATATGAGACTAAATTAAAATACATAGAAATGCACATATTATTTATAGGACACAGGCTTCCTCGTTAACCGTCTTGTTGTCCTCTGGGTTTCAAATGCTCTACCGACTGACTGTGTCTGATTGTGTAGTTCTCTTTAGTGTCAGTGCTGTGTGTATTTTTTGTCTTTATTTCTTTATTTATGTATTGTGTCTGTTTGTGCCTTTTAACCTTGCTGTTGTCCTCGGGTTTCAAACGCAATACCTTTTGTGCCAGCAGTGCACATCATATGTCTATGTAAGCTATAGAATTAGAATTGGCACCTTCTATTTGCCACAAAGGTAGTGCATTGGGTCAGTTTGACCTGGAGGACAACAGGAGGGTAAAGACAGATTATTTAATGAGTTAGTATGGGAAGACTAGGGCCACTTTTTCTGAGTAGAACTAACTTTGTCAAGAAAAATGCAATTGAGAAGTATGCATGTGATTTGTGTTGATTTATCAAGGATAGTCATATAGGCCTACTACAGTCATTCACAATGTTAAAGTGAGATGAACCAGAGATGCTTTAATACGTCTCATTGATGCGACAGCTTATGTTGGAAGGCAAGAGCAACCTTTTAAAGGGCATGATGAGAGACAGTAGTCTGCTAACAAGGACCACTAGGGAGTTGGTGGACTTGACGGCATGCTACGACATTATATGACAGGTTCATTTCCACCCAGAACCCACAGTGATTAGTCATTCCCTCTCATTAATGTGGCCCATTTTCTTTTTTACTTGTCAAATTATACGTCATAATATATGTGTTGCTTATGGAATATGTGGATAAACTTAAGGTGCATTACCTTACCTAGTTCTATAGTAATTCTGCATTAGATTGCTACAGTACATTTGAACATAATTACATAACATACTGTAACTTAAACATAAGAAAGTAGAGCTAAGTAGCCAACTAGTGTATAATATCATGACGCCGTGGGTTGGTTTTCCTCCTGTGACTGTCCTCCCCAATCTTTTAGTTACCAGCAGCCACTACTACATTACCAGCTCCACTGAGGGAGGAGAGACCCAGGGTTTAGACTGAAGGTTGTGTTGTCTTTGTACAGTATGGCAACAGGCAGCAGCACGAACCAAAATGCCATTCAACTTCACCTTGGGAGTCTGCACTCTTTAGCACATGTATAAAAAAGAATGAGTGTGCATGGGCGCTGCTGCCAACACACACACACACACACACACACACACACACACACACACACACACACACACACACACCAGCATTCACCTTCTGAATTTTGCATGGACATTTATTGGATGTATTCCTTTTCAAAAGCACTGCCAAACATGTTTGCACCATCTCTCACAACTGGCCTGCAATAAACCCAGGCGATGTTTTAACCAAAGTACAACATGGATAAAATAGCCCCAGAACGTCTAGATTGATCTGGCACTGGTCTATATCATAATAAAATACACAATGGTTTTTATTATAGGCTTAAGTCTAACTGTGTGTATTTCAAACAAGCAACAGTAAATACAGTAACTAATAAAGTGTATAGCAAACATCTTGACATAGCCTTTTTGTCAAGCAAACGTGTGCCTGATCATCTTAACACTGTGTGCAAAGGTCAACATATTTGACACATCTGCATCTAATAAAGCCAGAAGCTAGCTGGGGAGGTAGTCCCGTATGAATTGCCGCAGCAGAAGCTTTTCAGGGTGAGAATATCTGGGAACAGTTTAATACTTATAATTAGGAACCAACTAATTAAGTATTGCTTCATTTTAAAAGCTGCACAAGTGCAAAATCAGGGGGTTTTAAAGTCCTTGAGACCTTTTTAGAAATCTCCATGGAAATATTTCTGCTGTTGTGTGTGTTCTCCGGTCACACGTGAGATACAGAGAGGCAGAGGAAGGAGAAACTGTTGCAACACATAGGTTGGGGGTAATTATGTTCTCTAGACTTGGCCTGCCTGGCTGACTGCAGCTTGTCACCTGCTGAGGGTTCTTACAGCCTGGCATGAGCTGTCACATTGTATTGGAAGGATTATGTCACTTCGGCCAAAGAGAATGCGAGAAGGTACGGGTAGAGAAACAAGGAGTTTTGGATGGATTTGCTGAGACGTGGGTCTGATTCAACGAGTTCAAGGAAGCATAACAAGAGATTGCCTCATCCGTTCCCCAACTGGGCTTGCTCTGTGTGTGCGTATGTGCGTAAGGACAGTGGGGCTATTTATGTAGTAACAGTAGTAACAGCTGGCACTGCCCGCTTTCCCGCTCATATCCGTGCCTATGTCCTTTCTCCCCGGACTTGGCTAAGCTCAACTTTTCTCTTTGTCAATTATAGCCTCAAACGCAGACATGGATTATTTGATGATTTGTTTGATATCTCAATTTGAGTGTCTTTCATCATGCCTTTGATAGATCCTTTTGCATTAATGAGATGCCTCAGATCAAGCGAATCTCAAAAGAAGATGCAGATAGAAAAGACTGAAAAAGGAGCTGAGGGAGAGGGGAAAAAATGACAGGCCCGGGAGTCCTGCCATGCAGTACATTACATCTGTCACACTCCACAGAGCTGTAACATTAACTGACATCACTCGGGAAGTTCCCATCAAGGATGTAAGCGTGACTGTGGGGGTGGCTGTGTGTGTGTGTGTGTGTGTGTGTGTGTGTGTGTGTGTGTTCGCACGCATTTGTGTTTGTGTGCATGCTAGTGCTTCACTGTGCCATACAGTATGCAGGTCAACAGTACACCAAGGGTACAGTATGGCATGCCCTGTCCTGTAGTGTAGGTGGGGTGATGTCAGTCATTGTCTAGCAAGGTAGGCTGATTTACACGGGAAGCAGCTTTGTTACTACGTAACAGACTATAATATAGAGGTATTGTGTGGGATGAAGTTACAGTAGCTGTTGTTAGACTCTAATCTGTAGGCTCACATACAATACGCACTAAAACACTTTCACTGTGGATGGTATGCATCGCAGATTGGGGATGAAGGGGGGGATTCATTTGATATGTTATGCCTGTACTAAAATTGACAAAATATTGCACAGGTGTTTCTAATCGTCATGCCCTGTGTGGCTCTGTCTGTTCTCCTCTCCTTCAAGAACAGAGAGAAGATAATGCGCTTTCTAGAAAGAGTTTACTTCCCCCTCCTCCTAATGGCTGTTGCTGGGGAAATTATACGCCTCCTGCGAAACCACAGTGAGCATAGCTAAATTAAATAAAACTATCTTGCTTTTCTAAAGTGTTGTATTGCAAAGGGAGGTCTTCCGGTTAGAAAACGAGCGCAGTAGTTGATCCTCTACATGTGTCTACACATGGGCATGTGTGTGGATGTGTGTACATGACTTCTGGAGCCGTGTGGAAAGAAAACCACATTGCTTGACGTCAGGCAGGAATCTCGAAAGCAGAAGTAAAGCACATACTCTATCAGAGGTCTATACTGTAGACGTAAATAGGTTAGACACCTCCCAAGTTCATACTGTTGGTTTTTTATGCAAACATCTTAAGCAGGTTAAAGGATGGCCACCATGACTAATGATTAGAGCAACTGTTGTAGGTGGCTTATGGCTCATGCATGCGGATAGTGTGTTATAACACGAGTGGTGGGTGTAAAGGAAAAACTGTAGTATTGATTCCTCCCCCAACTGTGGGTTTATTAAGCGTCTCACCTCTAATCTCGCCTCCCCACCCTGCTCGTAAACAGGATATTCACGTGGGAGGTCCCACCCATCGCCTCACTTCCTCTGCTACTGTATTCATGGTCCGACTGAATGGGCGGCATATATCCCTGACCCCCGTGTCCATTTGAGGTCCTGCCGCCTATGACTGTAGCTCGTCCCAGACCTGCATCCTCCGAAATAAACGGCTCACTCCAGTGCTCTGCATTGTTTGTCTTTCCAAACACGTTGTTCCGGTTTATTGTCTGTCAAACATACAGGCACTAAATCAGATAGCTGGAGCAGGTTTATAACAGTCACCCTGACTGCTAGCAAGCGGGACTGCGTGTGTGTGTGTGTGTGTGTGTGTGTGTGTGTGTGTGTGCGTGCACGTGCGTTTCAGGAAAGTCAATAAGAGGGTGGCACTACAGTGTGTCTTTGTCCATATGCTTGTGGGGGTGGGAGTGTGTGCCAACAAAGCTCTAAAAATAGTAAGACTGTGCCCATGTGACATACTGAGGCTAAAAGCTTGTGAATAGTGTGTCTGACGCTGCACGTACAGTACCTTGCTCCGTCATGCTGTAGAGTAAGGCTGGGGTCAGACGTGGCTTCGGACCGGTGCCCAGATAATCACTAACGTATTATCTCTTTAAGTGTTTCGCCCGCCGTATTCATTTGCAAAGCAGACAACTGATGCAGTGAGAGCATAGCAATCATTGCTATCTGATTGCCAAGATAAAACCCTGCCCCATTATTGTAGTTGGTATCCATGGAGCTCTTTAAAGTGTCACGGTTGCAGGCATTTTTGCCTATACGCTGTATAAATGTACTGGTGAAGATATTAATGACATAACACAAGATAAAACAGTGGCACTTGATGGTAATAAAATTGGATTAAAAGATAAAACTTGAAATGAGCTTAAAATCAGCCCCAGGGCATCCCCAGCACTGCAGGACTAATCTTAGCTTGGTGTTCTACTACAATGCCAGCTGTGTTGGCTGAAGGCACGCCACGCAAGGTACTGTAGTATTCTTGACTAAGCCTTACAGTCGCCCTGTAAAAGACCTGAGCTGAATTATTTAGTGCTGTAAGAGCATGTTCAAGCTAGCACACACGTACGCTACTGACTCGCCCACGCTTCACGCCCCCTCAGCACTGTGTGTTTGAATTGCTGTGTGTGTGAGAGGCACGGGGCAAGAGGAATGCAGCGAGTGTACAGGAGGCCACGGCGTACAGTATGTGAGACATTTCTTCACTGGCTATATCTGTCGCATGCAAAGGAAAACTTTGCCAGCCAAGCCTTGAATCCTTTGGCCAAACGGAGGGACAGAGAGCTATATATAGAACAGTAAAACAGAGGAGCACCAGCTAGAAGACCCACGGAAAGAGGAAGAATGACGTGTGGAAGTCAGAGTGTAGCAGCTGGAAGAGATTCTGTGGAGGTGTAGATAGACAGAAAGCAGGTGGATATTTAGACAAGCCGATAAGACAGCAGAGCTGACACAATGCCCGATAAGCAAGGCTGACTGTCAGGTGAGCTGAAGAGGGCGTATAGGAGATGCTGATAGATGGATCAAAGAGAATAGAGTCAGCTCAGAAACTGTAATGGAATAATTGTCGGAAGTCACACATGCCATTAAATGTGCTTATTATTGCTGAATTCAAGCTCTGTAATGTAAAGACAGTATATGCCATTCACGGCATTCCGCTGGCTGGATTTAGAAGGAATGCCCGCCAACGCACCATCGTGTCAATGCTGTAATGAAAATAGCACAATACACATGTTAACCGCAGTGCCTTTAGTTCTCATTTACGACTCCATGCTGAGTTAATGGTTAAGCTAATAGCCTCAAAGATAATGTTCTCTATATTGGTTCTAGATGCTTAGTGTTGTATGTTGTTGAAATTAGCAGCAAACACATTAGATTGCTTCAATCAATTTGTGCATTGTGCATAGCACTTCTCTTGAGACAAGACTGTTCTGCCTGCAGTCCTGTGTTGAGGGCAAGTTAGATGATGTTAACAGCACAAACTTCACCATTTCCCTCTCTTTGTTCCAGGAAAACCCCATTTCATTGAGAGTTCAGAGCGAGTCCAGCTCTCGGGTACGTATAACGTCCGCAAGGGGAAGCTCCAGTTGCCGGTTAACCGCTGGACCAAGCGGCAGGTCATCCTTTGTGGTACCTGCCTCATCGTCTCATCCATCAAGGAGAGCCAGACGGGCAAGATGCACATCCTGCCGCTTATTGGAGGAAAGGTTTGTGCCGCTGGCAACAGCAGCCATTTCAGAAAGTTAATGAAAGCTGTTGTGTAACGTCACCAGCCCACCATGTGGTATCACCGGACATACTGTAAATGTCACATTTATGAGCACCTACAAACACGTTTCTTCTTTGCTCTCATGCACACACTCCATCTGACGCCATCAACAATGGCTCTCCCGACTTCCACCCACAGTAAAACAAACGAACGTGGCACTACCCACTGCAACTTATCAACATTTTTCAGAAGCTCCAATTCATACATTAAGGTGTTACATTTGTGATTAAAAACAAAAAAGCTTTCACAACATAAGCTTTTGGGTAGACGCTCTATTTAGAGCCTTATCTCTCTTTCTTTAAGATGACACCCCAAAGAATTAAATGTTCTCATGCTTTGGAAATGACTCATCTCAACAGGGTGTTTAGGAGTGGGCCTCTGGTAATGACTTGTATCTGTTTATAACTTTATAGCCCTGTGTTGCCGTAAGGTTGTCAAATGATCTCATATGGGCTGTCGTGAAGAGGCCATTCTCTGTCACCGTGTCATATACTCCATATCACGCGCCCCACCTGCTGTTTAAACATGTCACGCACGAACCATGACCTCCTCAGCCATTCATCCGTACAGTATAGTGCCTATTTATTGTTTGTGTGTGTATTGAGCATGCAAACTTGTCACCTTAGTGTCACCTTTATTACTAGACAGCCTGTGAATTAACAAACCCCAAATAGTTAGCCTGTGAACTGACGCAGAGTAAGTGTTTCTCTGTAAACCTCTCTGTAGTGTTTTGCAGCCTTTTTGCCTGGTTTCTATGACATTCGTTATCCTAAAAATGACCAGAAATGTGTGTTTTGTGTGTATTTAAGATTTACTAGTTTACATTCTCGATAGAAATGCAAACTAGATAAATACAGATAAATATACAGTTCAAACATTGATGAATGCCTCAACATATAGGTGATAAACCATTTAATCATCTGTGGTTGATAGTTTGTGCATGCTAACGTCTAAGGTTTAGGTGTGGCAAACAGCTGTTTTGATGATCATGCATTCTTCATATTTCTAGACGTGCTTCTTTGTAGTTGAATGAACGTAGCTACCCTGTGGCCTCTGAACATCAAAACATCTAGTGGTTCATCAGTGGGTTTATTGATGACGTCATACTGTGTGTTGTTTTGCAGGTGGAGGAAGTGAAGAAGCACCACCACTGCTTGGCATTCAGCTCCGCAGGACCTCAGAGTCAAACCTACTATGTCAGCTTTGACAGCTTCACTGAACACCTGCGTTGGCACAGACATGCTGCCAAGGTATTGTTGGTTTGTTTGTGTGTGAGAGTGAGTGAGTGAGTGAGTGTGCTGAGGTTTGCTAAATCAGTAGCCTTGTGAGCTTTACTTTAATTTTGCTGCAAGTATCAGTCTGGAACCCCTGAATGCAATAGCGCTTGTCGACTGTGAAGTAAACAATCAAGGCAGTCAGCGGTTAGCTGAGGTTTTCACCAAGATGATGACATCAGCATGCGTATGTTATGGGTTCCACTGGCACTATGGCTTATTTTAAACATACTGATTGGGTGAGATAAAGGTAGGTAAGCCCAATGATAGAAATACTGTATATTAGCCCTGCCTTTAAGACTGAAACTTGTGAAATGAAATTGCAGCTCGCAAAATCAAGATGGGATCACAAGGCTAATAAATCAGTGGTTTGCCCATGACTCCCCAACAGAAGGTGTGCATAGCTCTTATAAATTGAGTTATGCACAAAAACTGATAATAATTAGATTTTTCACAAAATTAATTAAAATTAGATTTTGTTTTATCTTGAAATTGCCCCACAGCCTCCAAAAGCATCTCAGGGTACCCTTGGGAGGTGCCCTGACACTACACCTACTTCTATAGAGTTTGACAGCACCAGGGTCAGTGAGAGAATGAGATATGCGCATATGTTCTATGCTCACCACTAAGCTGCACTATAAATCAAAACATGGCTGACTGCAGATGAGACAATACAGTACTGCACACACTAAAATTACACTAGATTCTAAGGGAAATGTACTGACAGTACAGTACCGTGCGGCAGTACAGTATACTGTATCACTTACTGTATGTCTTTACACATGCACGGCGGTACAAACACGGGTGCCTCACGCACAGACGCCTCTTTCGGTGACCTCTCTGCTTTCTCCATTTTTGAACGGAAGTAGGCCATAGCCAGAAAACCTATTTTCTGAATATGATCAGGGACGTTGGTGTCAGCAGTGCCCAGGGGTCCACTCAGAATAGAACCTTGGAGAGGAGCACGCGCCCCAGTCACGACTGATGTGTGCTCTAGCTAACTGTGCTTGAAGGCCAATGTGGACACCGCTGCGGCACTGTTGCGGCTTTAGCTCCAAGATCTACTCTTGAGACGGCAATGGAAATACGCTATAGAGCATATACGGTCTTAAACCGCTGAAGAGAATTCACCAGGTGTGCTTGGTTACTTAAGCCACTCACCTGGTGAAATGTTTGCCTGAAAGTAACCTCTACTTTAGTGTTCTTTATCAAGAAAGCACTTCTGACCACCGTAGACAGAGACGTACAGTAGTAGTGTAAACTAGTGTAAAGCAGACTGCCGTTTCCTTGACTTCTGGTGACCCTCTAGTCCTAAAACAATCGGCCAGGTAATGTCCAGCCCTCACACACTAAACACGTCCAGTGATTAGGACAATAATCTTGTTTAATTGCAGTTTTCCCTTTCTGAATAGCAAGGATTATTATGTTTATATATTTATATAATTAAAAAGAATTTAAGAAATCATTTAGGAAATCATGTTGTTAATTGTTAACCTCTCAACTGAATAGCTTCTTTATCTCAGTTTAAATCCGCACACTGACATGACAATGAGCCTTCACACCCATGATTAACACTTTTGTTCCATCTTGACTTCCATCTTGACTTCCATTGTCCGCCTTCCTCAACAACGTATTTCAGTCACAGTCACAGACATAGTCTTGCAAATTGCTTGTGTGACACATATGCATAATGTAGTTTGTGTGACGACTACCGGCATTACAATTCTTATGTTTACCAGTTCGCCCCAAGTTCCTACTTTTAAGTTCCAGAAACCATGGCAATACGTCTTGTGAATTTGACAATCTACTGAGAAAGGAAACCCACCCCTCACCTCTTGTGCCTGTCCCTCATGCCTGATCCAGATGGTGTCGCAGAGGATCCATTCAGTGGACCTGTCCTGCTGTAGCCTGGAACAGCTTCCTCCTAACCTGTTCTACAGTCAAGACCTCACACACCTCAACCTCAAACACAACTTCCTGCCTGCAGACCAGCGGTTGCAACCGCTACAGAGGCAAGTGAAACCGTAAACACACCTAATGCTGAGTCACAGGGGATTGAGTGGGGCGGGTCAGGAAGAGGCTAAACAAAAGCAGAGATGAGGGATTAGCCTTGGGATCGGGGTGGTTGTAAATCGAGAAGACACTGCGTGGGGGGAGGCATTTCCGAGGGCAACTCGGCATAGCACCTAATGGACTCCGAGGGTTCGCGGGCGCGGTTGAGCGAGACTCGACTTGACAGGTGGTGGAGACGGGCAAGGCTGTACGCTGGCAAGACAGGGCTAGCAAGGACAGCGTCTCGGCCAGACTGACATTTGTAGGCCACCGATTGGAGAGCCCTAGGTCGACGTGCCCTGTTAGCCCAAAGTGGCTAACTGGGGTTGTGTTGCTCCAGGCCTGGCTAAATGAGCCCAGTGTCTGGGCAGGGCCCAGTGTCTGGGCAGGGCCCAGAAGGGTACGTGTGTCTGCAGGGAAGCTTTTAATATGCCTGGACGCTCTTACTCTCTCTCTCTGTGGGCACCATCTGCTGCCTGCTTATCATGCTTCCAGATTAAAGCCCGCAGCCAAGACGTGTGTCTGTGCGTGCGTGCGTGCGTGTGTGTGTGCATGCATGTGTGTGAGTGAGTGTGAGAGTGGGGCCATGCCTGTCACAGCCTTTCTTTGTCAAGATTCCATTTGGGGGATTATTCGCCATTAAACTTGGTGTGTGTGAATATCGTGTGAGTCTGGCGTCTGATTCTGTGTGATGGAAATGCCTAAAGGGGTTGGGGGGGGGGGGGGGGTGGATTTCTGCGTTAAACAGAAAGTGTGCTGCAGGCTACATATTTTGGGTCGATGCATACAACGTCTCATTTGAAGATGACCACATGATTGTGTTCATATAAATATGTGTACAGTATATCTTGTGAGTGCGTGTGCGCAAAAAGCAAAAGGCCAATATTTGTATGACGCTCAGAGTTTTGTATCTCAATATTTGTTAATTTGCAAAGTAATTACCCGTCTCAACAGACATAATTGGAGATTTTATGTGAAGGTCTAGTTGCAACAGGGCTCCCTGCTGGTCAGTAGAGATATCGTTCAAATTTGATGCTAAGCATTAGCAAGCTCATCTGTATTTGACCCAGCACAGCAGGAAGAGGTCAATCGTGACCAAGAGACAATAGCTCATAGCTGTCTTAAGCCCTAGTTGAGATTGTGAGAATTTCACAGTAACATGTACAGTAGAATGAGGACCATGTGCGACACACAGGTTTTAAGTCTGAATGTCAAAACATTTCAGCCAGTAACAGGGAACAAATGCACATTTGTGTAGTATTTGTGTATTTTAAATGTCTGTGAATGGGGGTACCTGCACAGTGTTTGTGGTGAGTGCGGGTGTGCAAGTTTCTGTTTTTGTTTTGCTATAAACACTGGGCTTTATTAGCCAGGAGCCATGATGGTTTGTAATTTTCCAGGTGGTATGGAATGTGTATACCTGTTTTGTGAGCTTCTCTCGCTCTCTCTCTCTCGCTCTCTCTGTCTCTCTCTGTCTCTCTCTCTCTCTCTGTCTGTCTGTCTGTCTGTCTGTCTGTCTGTCTCTTATGAACTTAAGGGCAATGTGTTGATTAGACATGGATATT
>JAODUG010067565.1:0-13815 GCA_027564795.1 Aphredoderus sayanus
AGGGATATAAATGCAGTCTTCCCATTTATTTTATTATATTTATAGTCTCTATGTAAATATGATATTCAGTCTTCCATACTTATTTCTCTGATCTTTGCTCAGTTTTTTTCTAATAACCATTTTAATCCCATGTGAATTTCTCCCAAAAACCAATTGTGGAAAAATATAGAATAGAAGTACAAGAGGTCAGAATTGTACAATGGCCAATCTATGTGTATAGAACAGGGCATACTGCACTACGCTACTGAAAAAAAAAAATGTTTCACCTAACCAAAGAATTGCCTTACTCTCAAGATATACTGTACTATAAGTTTGCAGAATGGCTTGCAGGTATGTTTGTAATCAAACCTCCTTTTAAAAATCACAACATTCCAATTTCTCCTCTGCAAATGACACTGGAGGAAATAGCAAAGACAAATCTTCGCTGTCTTCATACCTGATTGGATAAGCACTTACAGCATGCATCTTTGCATATAAACCATATTTCACTAGAAATCAATCATCAATCAAGTGGAACGGTTGTATGACACTTTCTGTTACTTGTAACTTCAAATAATGTAACCTACAATAATACTGTGGCTTGCGCTGTCTCATTGCTCCTTTACATTATCCATTGTGCTCCAGCTCAACGGATAATGCATCAAAGCAGAACAATACACCCAGGTGGGTTTAGGTAGGTATACATTTGCTTCCAAATGTAAGTTTAGTTATACTGTATGAAGTAAGTTACATGAAAATTATTTTTTTGGAGTATGAATGATTGGACTGTGGACTGGTGGAGCGACAATTCTGTAAGGAGCTAAAAGTTCAGTAACCTACTGTACAGTGACGCTTTGCAGTGATTGGGATGGGAGATGTAGGCAAGGGCATGTAATTTGGTGCGACCCTCAAGGAGCATAACTCTATGCTTGGGTGCATATAGTTTTTCTTGACAACAAAGAGTGCAGATGTTCTTTGTTGTGCACATGCTTTGCGTTATAAAAAACACTATTCAACTGAGAATGGGCTGGCCAAATTAAAAAAAATGGGTGGGGTCTGGTGCTGCAACTGGGAAAGATGGCGCCTGTTATCTGGAACAGATATCAAAATCAGGCCAGTTCAGCCTGTCTATTTTCTGAAAGTGTCTGCCCATTCTGTGCAAAAGACCAATGCATTACTGTAATGTGAATTCATATTGATCAGGGTCGGACTGGGACAAAAATTCAGCCCTGGAATTTGAGACAGACAGGCCCTTTATTTTGTTTTGTTGTTATTGACAGAAAAGTAAGCTCATTCGATTGGCCCGGTCTGAGTATCGCCGTGACACAGAGACAGCGTTCAAGTGGAGCCAGTTGGCCCGATCGCGGATCCTAAAGACATTAGAAACTGAAACAAAAAAATTATTTGGCCACCGACCGTTTCGGCTTGGAATGGACTGGC
This sequence comes from Aphredoderus sayanus, assembly GCA_027564795.1. Lineage (NCBI taxonomy): Eukaryota > Metazoa > Chordata > Actinopteri > Percopsiformes > Aphredoderidae > Aphredoderus > Aphredoderus sayanus. The sequence continues at coordinate 1,420 of JAODUG010067565.1, forward strand.
CGTTCGGGAGTTCTCCTAAACCTCCCGACGGACAGTCAAAACGGCCATGATACATGCAGTGAAGGTAAAACGTATTTTTTACAAATTCTGGTCTATTGACTATACTCTACTGACTACTACCGTACTGTAAATAAAAAATAAAATAAAATACTTTACTACTGTAAATAAAAGTGACATGTTTAGTTTATAGCTGGCATAGTATAGGCTACTTTGGGTAAAAGGAAAAATAAATGCCAAATATTCAGTAACAAAATAACTGTAACTGTACATTCTCACTATTGAGTGTATTATATGTGGGGGAAATGTCAGAACTGTGTTTAATTTTTTTTACTTAAGCTTAGTTTTTTTTGAACATTTAAAACCCATTTATTTAAGAGAGGCAGAATGATAAGGCCATTGATTTTCAGTGCAAAAGGTTTAATTTATCAACGTCAGTGACTAATAGTGCAGCCTTTAGCCACGCTTGTGTAAAATTGTGTTTCTTTGCTTGGGTAGTAACATGGCAACTTAAATATATCTGACTGTCCCACCATAACACTTACCAGGTAATTCTGAGTTGAATTTATTTTTACTGTGTTTGCATTTAATATTTGTACAACAGAAATCATTGTCAATAATATGCGATGATATTCATGCCATATGATACAGTTTATAATGGCAAATGAAGTGCAAACTTAAGATAATTGATTTCAGGCCATGAAAGTGCAGAACATTTGTGAAAATTATTAAATCAATGCCGGACATGTCTTCATCATGGTTACAGAAAAGAAAGTTTACAGTATGTCACATAATTATTGTGATTGTATTAGTCAATTATGTGCATTTAAATATTTAAATATCATAACCCACAGAGTACAGATTAATATTAATTAGGTATAAGGGATGGAAATACAGTAGTACTAATTGAAATAATAAGAATATAATTAGATTTCTACAGTAATATCTTTACTGGTAAAAAAATCTATATCTCAATGGGCTGAAGAATTTTATTGATCCAAAACTCCGGGCCTTCAAAAGATAAATATTTCAACATTGGATGTCTATGTTACATCACACTGAACACTTGGCAATATACCACTAAAAAAGAAGACACACTTTCACTCAGAGCATCCGTTGGCATGACACTGGCATGAAAGTCTAATGACCCAGATTATATCAATCAATCAATAAATCTTTATTTATATAGCACTTTTCATACACATGCATGTAACTCAAAGTGTTTCACACTACAAAATCATTAAAAACAATCCAAAATCATTAAAAACAATGCAATATATATACAAATAAATAATAAGAATTCCACCCTATGCAACACCTATCATCCCAGATTATATCAATCAATCAATAAATCTTTATTTATATAGCACTTTTCATACAAATTCATGTAACTCAAAGTGCTTCACACTACAAAATCATTAAAAACAATACAATATATATAAAAATAAATAATAAGAATTCCACCCTATGTAACACCTATCATCCCAACCCTCCAATCATAAACAAGCACCAGGTAAAACAGAAAATCAAGTCCAAACATCCGGAGTCCCATTCCCACCATCCACGAAAAACTAAAAATCTGGAAACCCCAGACCCGCTCCCCAACAAACTCAGTCTCATATCTCAATCTCAGTCAGAGAATGAATCACATCTTTACTTTTACTTCACATTCAAAACTAACCACATTATTATTTCATTCTGACAAATTATGTATGTGCTGTCTCAACTGCTTGTTTACCTCACTTCCTACTGACTGAGTTAATTTACCTGCATAATCTGCAGATGCCAATTTGTCCTGGTAAACAATATTAACACCCGCACTCAGATACATTTGTGTATGCATATTCTTTGCACTTTCAAGCTACCATGTAATTTAATGAGACTGCAGATGTGGTGTTATTGATCCATGTATTTTCCCCATTCTCTGCTCTGTAATTTAATATTTGCTATTTTACCACTTTTTCCCTATGTGATATATTGTCAGTGGTGTGTATGTCTGTTGTGACAATGCAGGTGCAATACAATTTTATTTGACTCCATTGGGCTTGAGTGATATGGCTCAAATAATGGCTCTGATTTAAGCTTTTAGTTGGTGTCAGTATGTGTGTTTGTTAGTGAGCCTGTTGCAGCCACTACCCTGCTGCTGACAAAGCATCAATAATGCATCAGTGAAAGTCGCATCATATTTGCGCCTCAGGCAATCCAACTCCAAAGAAAAACAATGTCACACCATAGAGAAACGTATGGTCCGTAAACTCCCAACAACATACAGCCTTTCAGATATATCCACATTGACCCTGGCATACTGTAGTTCATCTACTGCAGCATCATTATGCTGAAGCACAAACACACACACACACACAATTATGTGTTTGTGTGTTCCTCAGGCATGTCCTCTGGGGAAAAAAGTCTGTGTAGATTTAGTGTAATGAAGCTTCTAGGGATTATACTGATGCTCGCAGGTATCCCCATTCTTCTGCCCATACTGTCAAAAAGCCTGAGATGTGTTAATGAGCCTCTGTATATCAGGCACCTTTCTACTTGATACTGTACCCCAACTTGTATATTTTACAGTGAAATGCAAAAGTTAAAAGTCAGGATCCTATTCAACCAGTAGGTCATTGTATATCAGTACAAACCACATATGGAAGCCTTCTTCTCATTACCGTCATAAAGCCAGCTAGCATATTAATTGCACTTTTTTTCTTTGCTTATGGCAGATATTAATTAACGGAGATACGACACAATACTTTCCTAAGAACAGCATAATAATAATAATAATTGTTGGGTGGATTTTTTGAGTTTTACTTATTTTCAGCAAATGATCCATGGTTTATAGGAAATACAATAACAATGTTATTTTCTTGAATGCACCCTACTGTCATTTCATTTGACAAGCAGGGGTTATCATCTCATTGCATTGTAAATTGACTGTAGGCCTATGTGAAATCTTCAGAGATAGTAAAATGTGTGAACCTTCAAACAATTTAATTTACTCCTCCAAAAAGTGTTGATAGTAAAAGAATGGTAATGGGCATGGAATGATGGGAATGAAGTATAGTTGTGTGATCCACTGAATAAATATAAAAGGTGCATGGCTACAGGGGAATCATTTATCACCTGAATAACCGGGGGATTGGGTAGATTGTTTCAGGGATATACGGCGAGCCTCTCCCAATTATAATTATGATGCATAGCTTTCAGGGATAAAGTCATTGATCAGATTTTGGATGACGAAAACCGCCTTGCACAATGTACCAGTATAAGAAACGAAAATCCTATTCCCTGCATAAACATTCTTTGATGTTTTAGTGCTATGCAAACAATATGTACAGTAGAAAGATACTGTATGTGTTTACATTTAAGTAAGATACAAATGTGTTTAAAAATTTTATTTAGAAGTGGACCTGAAAATAGTACACTAGTTCAACTAGTTCAACTTTCTAGAGCCGTCTACATTGTGTCTTGACTGGAAGAGAACCCTTTCACTTGTACATCACAGTTAAAAATTTATTGGGAACCATTTCAGCTCCTTGGGAAACAACAATACAACATGTTTATTTTTTTCCCGTTGTGAAACATCTCAAGGTTTTGCTATGTGCACGGTACATGAAATAATTCACTGAAAATATAACAACACACTTTTCTGTGCATAGTTGGAGCAAAAGTGGAGCGCTCTAAGGCAATATACTGTATCATAATCGAGCAATGTACCTTTGAAAGTAGCTCTCAACTGAGCAGTTTCATTGCAACACTAATAATGCTCTTGTATTATAAATATCATAATACATTGCCCCAAATGGGAGGTTGTGAAATACTTTACATGTACATCAAGAAAACACAATGATCTTAAGCCACCACTTTAGCAAATGTTTTAATATGTTTTAATGAATATACTGTAATTTATAATCATTGTTCCTGCATGACATTTTTGAAATGCCATGGAATAAACACTGAATTTAATATTACAAAGCCTGAATTTGGTGAAGATCACTGGATTTGATGTACTTTAGATAGACGTAAAGGGCACCATTGTTGCACACTATGCCGGTCCTGTTCTTTTTCCCTGCACTGCTCCCCTGACACCTGAGCCTTAAAGAGTGAGTGCTGCGTCTTGGTAATAGGTAGGAATCTGTGCCCGGAGGAGAGAATTGTATTTTTCTGTATACAGCTTCTCTGATGACACATACCGTAGGTTGCAAACAAATGTTCTGCCAGTAGCAGGAAGATGACATTGCTGTTCATGGTCATCGTACCCATGCCCTGCTGCTATAAATTATCTGCATCGTTAGTTGCAGTGTCGAGGGTAATGTAAAACACTACAAAGGTCAACAAAGGGCTCAGGTTTTGAGGTTGTAATCAAACATTATCTGATCAATATAATCAATGCTCCATTACCATCTTTTAGCCTCTCTCTGACCCCTGAAATTATAATCAGATTATCCTTACAGTAGAATTATTCTCTCATTCAGTCCTATCAATACTGGAAGGATAATACTGTAATGATGGCCCGTTTGTGATGCTCATCGGCAGTTTGGCAGATTGTGTATGATGGTATAGTTCTTTTTTTGTCATTGCTGTGTATTTATTTGGTTATTCATTATTTCTTTATGTATTTGTTTGTATTTTCATGCCTTTTAACCCTCCTGTTGTCCTCGGGTTTCAAATACACTACCTTGTTGTGCAAGTGCACTGCGTTATGTGTGTAAGCTGTAGAATTAGGATTGGCGCCTTCTATCTGCCACAAAGAGATTTGGGTCAGTTTGACCCAAATCGGATAGCAGGAGAGGAAGGAAAGAAGTATTGTACACACACATGTGCATGTAGAAATCACTGCATACAGAGCAGAGCCACATACAAAATAAGTTATGGGCAGCAGTGTCTGCAATGAAAAATAGATGTACTGTATAGCTAGCTCTGCTAGCTTTTAATAGCGTTGCTGAAAACGTTGTCCTGAACACATACAGTACATTGACAGTGGTTAAATTGTTCACATAATGGTTGTTGTCCGTGGCACGACCTGGCTTGTAAGCCATGACATAAACAAGTGGAGAATGTGAGATGCCCAGTATTCAAATGGCTTTGATACAGAAAACACAAAATAATCTTAACAAATCAAATGAACAATGTGGTGTCAATCAGTGCCAATCAGTCATCACTGGTGTAGTGTGTTTGGTGTGTATGTTGTAAAGACTGCAACACATAATCAGAAGCAAAACTAAATGTACGGATGCAGTGGTGCCTGACTTATGGAGGGGGTGCACTGGCCCAGGTGTTCCCAATCCCCAGTCAGCCAAGCCTAAACCAGGAACTGCAAATAGACAGCAAAGCACAATACAGACACTGGCCACAAGAACAAGAATTGTCACTGATTTGTCATTTGCACTATGAAATAAAAATAAAAAAATCAATATAAGCATGAAACCATTACACAAATAGCAAACATTCATTCTGTCTTAATCCATTTGGTTTTTTGTGTGTGAGAGTAATTAGTAAGTATTATGTAAATAGGTTTCTGAGCTATGATATCCAAGTGACATCAAGCACACTAAATGTATATCCTGAATGGGACACAGGTGATTCCACAGATGATGGTTTATACAAGCATCAACACATTCAACATAAAAGCTTTGTGTCAGCACCCAGCATTGAACGTATTCCATCATCACATTGCCCAGTATGGCTCTGATGGCGATGATGATGGCAGGTTATCTGAGTGGCCTCAAGCTTCCCTGCTGTTACTTTCCAGTTTCAACTTCTAGTGTATCTCAATGGTGTTTTGTCATTGTCTTCTCACCTATTGTGAATATTACAGAGAAATGAGAGGGAAAATCCAATCCACTCTGTGTGAAAGGTTGCGCTGTGTAAAAAGAAGGATGCGAATATTGAATGTGAATGTGTGCGTTGTATATTTGGGTTTGCAATGTCGTTAAGATAAAGCTGAGTGATACATGCCCACTGCCTACTTAAAACTTTTGCTGTTACGACATTATATTTGATTTGATGACAAAATAACTCTGAGGAAGACGCATCTGCATGTTTAGATGAAATAATAATCAGCAGGCCTTCACTGGCATATAGATGAAGAGGGTCAAAAGGAGAGACAGGGGACTCTTAATTAAAAGTCATTGGTGATACGACCCGTATTCAGCCCTGTCCAGTCATTTCATTACTGACAAAGAATCATTACGTTAGATGTGAGGGCAGATCAATATTCTGACAGGGTTAGGTACCCTCATTCCTATCTCCCACTCCGAACCTGTGCGTGGACTGCAAACACCATGCAACGAGAGGGACGAGGTCAAACATTTGTTCCAAATAAGCACCTCCACACCCCCCAAGCACCAAGACAAGAAGAAATCACTCTTCGTTTGTCTAGGCTGACTGTACCAGGGAGGCATCATTAAATTCCTTCTCAGTGGTTACTGTGCATAATTCATATCCAGCCCGTTGAAATATAAATGTTGCTGTGTTGCAGAACTTCTAGTGGACCACTGCACATGATAAGGGCTAGAATGGAAACCCCTGGCGGTAGTCAGTTGAGGTTCAAGGTGAAAGGAACGGTTGAGGGATCTTTAGACACCACTAGGTTGCCTCCAGCTGAATCAATTTTCAATGCCATTCCAAGACACGCAGAGATACTCTTTGTACAGTAGTTGGTCGATGTGTGAGACGTGTATTATCATGCACAAAAGATCTGAAGTTATTGTCATAACAGTTGAAACAGCAGTAGTAGTAATTTATAAAAAGCTTCAATGAAATGTTATATTGTCAATTCTTATTCTAGGGGTGACTGTTTCATTCTTGAATTCCTTCATTTTCTTCTAAAAATATGGACTCCTATGTAGTGACTTTGAGTTTAAGGGTGTTTGGTTGTACCAAGATCAAAGCACCAAGCCAAGAATGCTGTGAGTTTATATTATGAACACCTGACCACAGAGGAAGCCAGAGCTAACATCAAAGTAGATACACTGACAATATGAAGCGATAAAAATCATTTATACTGCATCCAAAATGAAACAGCTGCAATTTTTTTTCTTAGTTTTTATTACTGTAGAACCTTTTAAACACGGAAATATTGTTATGACGCTGTTCACCTTAAAAGTCATACTTGCTTTACTGTGCACACAGAACCCCAGATGTCTACCCCAGCTCACTGTTGTTTGACACGAAGCTATGCAGGAAAGTGCTGATGGCTGTAAGGGGGAGGTGTAGAGAATGACATGAGCCAGTAAAGGGAGGAATAGTAGAGAAATGTGCAAGCCACTCGTTGCTCATGTATTGGAGGGTCGGCTGCTCTTAGAACATTTTTGAAAGGCACAAGGTCAATTCAATTCAAGCAATGTACCTTTTATAATATTCTCCTATAGTGGTATATTCTGGTTCACGAGTCACAGCTGGTTATTGAAAATGAAGTCATTCCTTTCACTGATAATAAACATTCCTTCAACATTCATTTCTTGTAATGACCCATTATAGTTCATGGATAACATACTGTATATGCAGAGAATTGTGGCAGGAGCTTGTGAATAGCCATTATTCTCCATGTTCTTGGCAACATGCAGTCGTGGAGGCACAAACATCCACACACGCAGCCCATGACCAAGAATAGGCAGAAATGTGCACTTAAACAATGAATAATGGGAAAGGCAGCTGGGACAGGGGAAACAAGCTTGTCCCTTGCCACTGTGTCGAAACTGTTGTCTGAATCATTCACACAAAGGTTGGCACACTGTTAATTAATCACTGTTACACCACCATGCTGAAATGTTGCACAGTAAGGAACGTGTGCGAATAGGAGGATTATCAGTAATTATTGTGGTTCAAGTACCACATGCAGTGCCCTAAAACATTACTAGTCTGAATAACCTTGTGTAAAGGATCTACTGTACCTATTCACTTTAGCAGTGGCCTTGACAGAGGGTTGTTTCTTAGCTGTAGCACAGTATTAATGATGGGTTTCCATGGTGTAGTTGATCCTATCTGTGGTGCTCATTCATTTTATCCTTCCTGTCACAACAGTGTGGAGAATGCATGCAATGAATAACATAGCAGAGGAGGAACAGCGGGGTAATTACAGAATAATGAATGCACATTTTGCCCACAATGTTGGGGGGAAAAAAACTGGTGATATGTTAGAAATCACTGCGGCTCATTTTAAGAGTGTGCTCACTCATGCTAAGTTAACGTTTTCAAAGATCTGACTGGGCAATTAGCTGTCAAAACAACATATGTTAGTGGGCTGTTATTATCATTATTATTATTAATAATAATACTATTTTATTAAACACTTGAAGGCAGCTCATTGCATATACTATAAGTCAGATATGACTGCACATGTCTCCAGTTTCATATAGTGAGCATATTATTACCATCCCAGAGCAGTCATACCTGGACCCCATAACATTTCTCAAAGTATGAACTGAGAGACAAAAACAAGTCCCAAGGACCGTAAAGTAAATTGAAATCAACTGTCATGTCAGGGCAAAACATGCAACATGGTATCCAGCAGTAAATATAACTTCTTTCTATGATATTCTACAATCTATGATGTGTACTATGCAGTATTCAGATGATCCACTATATTCTTGGCCACATGCTGGTAACATCTAGCCACTGCTGAGTACTAAGTGTTTGCTTTGTATGGTGGGCTTTTATCCTATTCATATTTAAAGTTCCGTCAATGTAATTCGTGCCAATGAAAGAAAAGTTCTTTCATGAACCCTTTGAGCTTTCCTGTGGAGCCTTTTTGTGTCTAAAAGCAGTTACTGTTATGTGCTTTGTATTTTCCTCATGTCCTAATTTTTCTTTCCCATTAATGGGACTGTAATCGTTCAGGGCTTATGACATTACATTTTGAAAAATAAGCTGTTCTGATAAGCAATGTCAGAATGACTTTTTGATAAAGGGGGGGGAGAAATGTTTTTACCGTTGTTGAAAATCAGGCAATTGAAAACCTGTCATGCAAGGGGCATGTAGCCGACTCACTCAGACTCTTTGTTATTTGTGGGAACAGCTTCATGATGAATGAAAAGCTGAGAAAATTATCCAAAATCTGTAAATCCTGAAAACTGTAAATGTGTATGCTAATGTGTGGTTTCTAAAACATAAATTGTAATGTTCTAAAGGAGTCATTCCATGAAAAACAAATATTTCTAGTTAGGTCGATGTGACTTGGAGATGCCCTGGGCCTTTCAAAGTGAACTGTTACCTTCCCAGGCCCTGTTACCTTCCCAATGGCCTTAGAAGGAAAAATGAATGCTTTCTGCGTAGAAGCTCATAGAAGTATTATTGGTAACACCCCTATGAGGAAATGACTGCCCGTTGACATCTATCATAGTATTCAGCAAAATATGCTATACAATCTACAAGGAACTGAAGTCAATCGCCAGTACACAAACCATAAGTAACTATTGTTTATCCCATGCACCTGCCACCAATGACACCACGGCCGCACGTCAAAACAAGCCTAAATAAAATAAAAAACAATCACGTCAACTAAACAAATCAAATACAATTATCAAACAATAACTAACTAGAACGTAAGGGAATGTAAACTTATACAATGCTTAAGAACCAAACTGGTACAACTATAGACAAACAGCAGTGGCAGTCAGCTAAAACGGATCAGCCTCTCCATGATACAGCAGCGGCACCTGTCACCAATGACATCGTCAGCATTTAAACAATTTAAAAAAACAAATCTTACGTTCCTAGTATAGACGGTTTCATCTTAACAACAAAAACAAACGTTAATGCGCATGCACTAATAAACTGGCCCTAACCTAACTTCCGAAAACAATCGATAACAACCATAACAACAGTCATTTCTACCAATCTCAAGAGCTTTAGCTTTATGTCTAGTCAGTAGTGTTTTTGGGATACCAATCGAAGAAAAGAGCCATTACAGTACTTGACCAAATATAACTGGGCGGGTATGGTACAGTAGCGTACTGATACTGTACGGTACGGTACCACTATTCAACAAGTGGTTTCAACGGACTGTCACTTGTGTGTCTGACTTTGTCACCAGAAATAACTGCAAACAAATTGTGTAGTTATGTATTACCTGGTTTATTCACACAGCGATGAGCTCTGCTCGCCGTCTCTCTTTAGAAAAAAAATAAGAATAATTGGAAATTGCTTTTATTCCTGGGGTTAGGCACCCCAGACTACTACAACTATGAAACCACCGCCAGTACTATTATGTTTAACTTTAATTCCGTTTGTAGTTGGCATATACCCTACCACTTGCCAGTAAACGCAAACCCAATAATAAACAAACACAGACTAGAAGTTAACTTAGGGCCAAGCGCATAACCGTGGCAACACGCATACGTTCGTTAAAACTGCCTATAGCAGCAACGGCAATGTGCACATATTGTGATTACTAGCAATTTAGTTTTTATCACGCCGCTCATCGGCTCCCGCTGGGGCAGGAATGTGGGTGGAGCTCCATGTAATTACCCAATGCTACGACATGGGTTCTCAATGTCCAATATTTTCCAGCTGGTCACACCATTTACAGATTGCCAAATCTGTAATACTAGCAATTGATAACTGGTAGTCTATAGTAGCATAAACACAATTTGAGTCATATAGGTTGTCTGCAACAGTCAGCAATAGGGTATCATGCACACCAATAACTACATTAGGTTAATGTAGGCTATTGTTCAGTAACAGTAAACTGTTTAGAAATAGGCTACTTATGTGTTGATTTACAGTACGTACCTAAGCATCATGTTTCTTGTTTAACTGAATAATCACTAATTGTGTTATGCTGGCCAAAGCAACTAGCAGTATACACATATGGCTGGTTAGCGGGAAAGGACAGCTGCAATTTTGTGCTATTATATAACTAACCTTCATTCATGAAAGAATATGTTCTTGTGGACATGTGTCTGGTTATCAAAACGTCACACGTCTCTGTTCCACCATACTGGCTGTCCTTATGATCCCAGCGCCGTGTCACCACTGCTGCCGTGCCGTGACATTTTCAGTCCTATCCTGGTCTCACCCCCATACACGTGAACATCTTGATGCCTGAGCAGAAGAAGGCAGTTCTCTCTTACAACCATAAGGATGACTAAACTGGGAAAATAATGAATTAAGTGATATTATGTTTATTTAAAAATAAAAGTCAACTGTGATTGTGTGCTAGTACACCACTACACCTTTACAAATGAAAGGCGTGTGTGGAGTTAGCTAATGTGATTAGCCCAGTCTACACAAGGATTCTGTATGCTGCAACACTGCGCATGCTGTGCAGAGCTGCTTTATGTGTTAAACTCATGTCTGCTATGAAAATGTGCTGGGCAGGTGTTGGATCATTTTAGCCTCATTAGCTCTTCCAGGCTCCCTGTGATCGCAGCAAGATCAGCTGAAAATGACGGCTACACGGTGACTGAGGGCTGACCTTGTCCACTACAATCATTCAAAGTTATTGAATCTGGATGGTGATGGTGACACCTGAAAAATGTTTGGCGGTGTCAGTGAGGAAATGTATTATTGGCTAAAATTGTCCTTATATTGACCTCCCACAAAAAGAATGAACCCATTCTTATAATAGGCTGAGCAGAGTGCCTGACAACTTGTATGCAGAGAGATACATAAACAGACAACAATAGTGTGTGTGAGTGTGCATGCGTGTTTTGCGACAATGTGCTTCGCATGGTGGTAATTTGTCTCAAAACTGCACTCTGAATTCTATTTCCACATTAAAATGACAAACACATCAATAGAATATATTGGTCATTATCAGCCCCTCTGTGACCCTGTGTGTCGAATGGCTCATTTAGAAACAAGCATTGTCTGATGTGAGTTACAGACATTTTGAACCACGCTGCTGCAGCCATGAGACTGATGACCCTCAGGACAGTGCCAAAGACAATGGCAGAAAACATTAAGAAAACCATATGCCGCAACTGCAACCAATGTAGTAGAAGGGCACCGTTCAAAAACACAAGTGAACATCCACATTATTTTTCCACACTACATTATATTGCAAACTGCAAGCGGAAACTGTGTGTTGTTTTTCAAGAGAGAGAGTTCGTACAATAATCTTGTCATCAAAAATGATAGAAACTGAGTAAATGTATGGACACTAAAGTCACCTAAATATTTTCAAATGCACTTTCAAAATTTAAAATTAAAATAGTCTTGTGAACTAAACCAAAATCTGTTGTGTGACTGATCCTACCACAGTATCATATTATGAGGAATTTGTACTGTTAAATGTAGCCCAGTAAATTATTTTGAAACAGTAAAACTTCCTACAGAAATTCCTACAGAAATTCCTAATGCATTAGCTATTACATAATAATGAACAGGTATATACAGTTGTTTCTCTCTCTCTCTCTCTCTCTCTCTCTCTCTCTCTCTCTCTCTCTCTCTCTCTCT
>JAODUG010067576.1:0-13815 GCA_027564795.1 Aphredoderus sayanus
TAGCGCCTTCTATCTGCCACAAAGAGCTAGTGATTTGGGTCATTCTGACCCGGAGTACATTACGAGGGTTAAGTATATCTATCCCACACTTACAGGTGCTGTTGGCAGCGGCGGTGTGCACCAAGGCAGGTAAGGCCATTGTATCGCGGCAATTTGTGGAAATGACCCGGACACGTATAGAGGGTCTCCTGGCAGCATTCCCCAAGTTAATGAATACTGGCAAGCAGCACACCTTTGTGGAGACAGAGAGCGTTCGCTACGTGTACCAGCCCCTGGAGAAGCTGTATATGGTTCTCATCACCACTAAGAACAGCAACATATTGGAGGACCTGGAGACTTTAAGGCTCTTTTCCAGAGTGGTAATTAATGATAAAGCAAATCTTGACAAAACTTATGTTTGTAATTTATTAACACTGTACATTTATATACTGTATGTATGAATGTGCATAGTATTAGGATCATGGTACTGTTTACAGAGATACATAAAAAATACACTTAAATGGTTCATTTGCAACTTGCTTTGCATACTTATATAAAATAAAGTATTGAAAGTGAAGGTAAAATTATTTGTGTTTGGGCATATGCTACTTGCGTAGTAAATTACATGAGCAATTTGAACTTGACATTTCAAGGTTCCTGTGAGAGCTACCAGCACATCAATTAGAGCCTGACTAATGTATCAGACATCTGTGGATATTAGCTTTTTGAAGATAAATCAGTATCTGCATTTATTTCTTGCCGTTGTGGCAGATACTAGACGAGAACTAGGTTTGACCAGCAGAGCAGCCATAGAGTAGGCAATTAATCTTTGTAACGAATCTTCTCCCATTCATGCAAAAAACTTTCTTTCAAGAAGGTGGTCATTGTCTGACAGGTAGGAACAGATTAGGCAGATGTGAGGAAAATTCTTTAAAGTCACAATCTCCCCACCAGAACTAAGGCTGCAGTTGAGTAACACGATACCTGATCAAAGCTAAGGAGGAGCTGCAGCTTATAATATTGCTGAACATGTTTTTTATTGTTCAATAACAAATAACAATATATGAAGATATATCTGTTATCAGATTGGCATCCTCTAGCCTAAATATCAATCGGCTCTAATCTCACTGCACTTACAGTTTTATTTATTTTGTAAGCTAGGTCAATTTAAGTCACAAATCGCATATTCTTTTTAGAAATTAGCGTATAACGTATATAAACGTACAGTAAATAATTGTTGTTTTATTTGTATAAATCATTTAAATATACTAAATGTCATCATAATGGACTTTCAATTTACACCCCAAAGGTTTTCTTTAAAATTTAGTACCCTCATTAGTAATTACACTGTTATTCTTACAGTAGGTTAATGTTCATCGCTTTATTAAATTATGCAATTCAACTGGTAGCATTTTTCAAATGTATGGTATATCATGTCTATATTTGTGTAGTGTGATACTGATCAGCTGAACCCCCCCTCTTCCAGATCCCAGAGTACTGTCGAGTGCTGGAGGAGAGTGAGATATCGGAGCACTGTTTTGACCTGATCTTTGCCTTTGATGAGATTGTGGCTCTGGGCTACAGGGAGAATGTCAACCTGGCCCAGATCCGCACCTTCACAGAGATGGATTCCCATGAAGAGAAGGTGTTCCGTGCAGTCAGAGAGGTAAAACTGTTTTTACCTTGGGACAAGTTTCTCTTACTTCCTCCCCACACTGGCTGTGTGTGTGACACACAAGGCTGGGTCATCACATTTGTATCCCGCCAAACATGTTTAGTAGGCATATAATTGAAACAAAACAACCAGTCGTTAACATCAAGGTGTTTTCTTTTTTTTTTTTCGTAATTGGGCAACGCAGAGGGATCTGTCAACATCATGCCACTACAACATGAGTTCGCATCATGATTGCAAATTGCAAATGATTACAAAAACGGTGTTGTTTTGTTTGACTTGATTTCTTGCAGGGCTGAACGATTAATTGCATTTGCGATAGTATCGCGATATGATCAAATAAGATTTTCTAACCGCAAAGGCTGCAATTACACTTTGGTCACATGACACACGACAGTTAGCAGTCTGCAGAGGACGCTAACTTGACCTGTTGTACAATGGCCTCAGGCTCGACTGTGAACAACAACAGAAAAGTAAGGTCCTTCGATTGGCACTGAGCAACTCCATAAACACGAGGTTCAGTCCATGTTGGGAGGGGCCGCTTGTCTCTCCCCTCAATATTAAAAGTTTTAGTTTGGCCCGGTCTGACTGTCTTATGGCGCCGCATTGCCGTGACACAGAGACAGCGTTTAGCTGCAGCCGGTTGGCCCGATAGCGGACCGTAAAGATAGTAGAAACTGCAATATAAAATTGCAGCCAGGCTTGAGAGTGGGGCTTGCCAGCATCACCTAATTTCATCCTAACATATATGCCTATATGTTAGGCATTGTCTTACAGGAAAGAAACGTTTTTTTTTTATAAATCTGATATTGTGTTGGTCATACTATACAATTTATGGCTTGTCTTTGTTGAATGATACATTTTATAGAGACGGTTTAAAAAATAGAGTATTAAATCGCAATATTGCTTAAAAACATTGCAATTCGATTGTTCTCCAAAATCGTTCAGCCCTAATTTCTTGTGTGGAGAAAGGGCATTCAATGTAATGTACTTTGAACAGAAGGAAAACCTTTTGATGGGTATTGTTGAACTCAGCAGTCCTTAAGTTCTTAGACTTCTGATGATTCCATATCCTGTGTAACATTGTTCCACAGACCCAGGAGAATGAGGCCAAGGCTGAGATGAGGAGGAAGGCCAAGGAGCTGCAGCAGGCTCGACGGGACGCTGAGCGCTCTGGGAAGAAGGTCCCGGCGTTTGGTGGCTTTGGCAGCGCGGGTATGACCAGCGTCTCCTCAGGGTCTATCATCACTGACACCATTGTTGAGCCGGAAAAACCCAAGATGGCCCCCGCTCCAGTCAGGTACAACTCTAATGTTATGTGTTCCATTATACTGTATGCTATACCTGGGGAAATGTAATAAAACTACCCCTTTAACTTTAACTTGTAAGAAAAATGTATTTTATTTTTATAAAATGTACTTTTAATACGCATTGATGTGTGAACCAGTATGCATATGCATATAAATAAATAAAAAGCTGTTGTAACCCTCCTGTTGTCCTCCGAGTCAAACTGACCCAACGCACTACCTCTTTGTGGCAGATAGAAGGCACCGATCCTAATTCTACAGCGTACACAGACATATGACATACACTGTTGGCACAACAAGGTTTGCTTTTGAAACCCAAGGACCACAGGAGGGTTAAAAGGCACGAGAAACCAAACCTAAAGAAATAATTAATAAAAACATAAATATACACAGCACTGACAATAAAGAGTACACAACCAGACACAATCAGGTGGCCCCTTCTGGTGGCACAATATCATAGAGCATTTGAAACCCGAGGACAACAGAAGGGTTAACTCCTCCACAGTTTTAGCAGGAGATACCTCTTATCCAAATTTGTATACGTTTTTTATAAATAAAAATAATATTTTTGTTTTGAGTTTTGCTTCTCTTTCTGAGCTAGCTTAGAAGTAACCTACGCTAGTTAGTAAGAATAAATAAACATTTAATTAAATACACACGCACAGCACTGCCACTAGAGAGAACTACACAATCAGACGCAATCAGATGGCTCTGTCTGTTGGCAAAACCTGGAAGTGCGTATGAAACCCAAGAACAACAGGAGGGTTATACAGTTAATTGCATTGTAATGTATAATAATATGAGCAAACTATTTGTTCATAATGCTTGTATGCACAAAGTGATGCATGGGCAAGCACAGCTTGAACAAATGGAAGATATCATTGACTAGTTTCCCACTTCTTACTTCCTTCCATTGACTTCAAAAGAATGCAGCATTGTATTAACCATTAGATATAATTTGTAAGCTTAGAAAGAGGTTTTTAAGACTTCTCATTATTTGCTTGATTTGGTTTCTTATGGAATTTGTTTACGGTTGGTGGGTGTTTTTTGTATGTTACAGTAACAATGTTTTTTTTTTGTCTCCCTCTATTCTAGACCTAGTGGGTCAAGTAAGGCTCTGAAGCTGGGTGCCAGAGGGAAAGAGGTGGACAACTTTGTGGATAAACTGAAGTCTGAGGGTGAAACCATCATGCCTACTATGGGAAAGAGAGGTTCAGATACAACCAAAGTCCTGCCACCTCCAGTCAATGTAGAGAGGTACACAAATAATTTCACAGGATATAAAAAGACAAACCCACATGGTTTCTGTTTAGATATTTTGTCTCGCCTGGATGTGTCGGTAACCCTTTATAGTTCAGATTGATTGAAAGGTAAATATTTAAACCTGCATTACTGGTACTTGATTGCTAGAGGACTCAAAGCATGTTCCACAACTTCTTTCTCCCTAACTCTCTAACAGCAAAACGTAATACAAACTATACTGTTTTGAATTTCACTAATCCTTTTTCCAGGGACTGACTATCAAATATAACATAGGCCATAAACCAATATTTGCTTTGACAATGGAATGAAAAGGATTATTACCAAACTAGATAGAGCAGTACAGTGTTACTATTATAGTAATCTCTATAAACGGATGTCTGCAATATGCAGATAGTTAGCAGCACAAGATCTTTGTACTGGAAGCATTCTGGTTTCCATACAGTATGTAGTCAGACTACTAACCGGTAGTGATCCGCTATGAGAGCCAACCTGCACCGCCCGACCTGCATAAATATTCATCCAACTACCCGATCCGACTTGCAAATCGTTGATTTGATCCTGTATAGCGATGGCGATATAGAGATACAGATTTCTTATTGAATGCATGTTTTAAAGGTACAGACAAGCTGGTGTAGACAATGTTTTGCAGAGCCATTGTAGGCTACAGCAAAGTGAGTGAAAAGTAGACTACACTACTATACTGTATAGCATTGTATCATTTTGCTCAGCATAAGGCTTTGTTAGCGTAATACAATTGCATAGCCTGTAGGCTATCTTAGTGCGTCTGGATCTAGGCTACTAAATAAACAAACACATTGTTCTGTTGGGTGCAGAGAGAGATGTGATAGATGTACGTGTAAGTTAACCTGCTTCATAGTTCGGTAGGCTAATGCAGTGTTCGAGAGAGTGGAGAAGAGAAGGTGAGTAATCTGCATTTCTGAGAGCCTAAGCAAAGCGTATTGCATGCAGTGTTTCAATAGAAACGTATACATTAGTTGGAACGCTGCTTTCCCACCCACACCGGCGATGGTGCGGGAAATGAGCAGCAAACCGACCTTGACTTTCTACAGCATAATTTATTTGCTCTGTTGAATAGTGGGTGCATGTGTGACCTTCACAGTGTGCACCTGCGTGTGGAGGAGAAGATATCCCTGACATGTGGCCGTGACGGTGGCCTACAGAACATGGAGGTACTGGGCATGATCACACTCCGCGTCACAGACGACAAGAATGGCCGCATCCGCCTCATCCTCAACAACAATGACAATAAAGGACTACAGCTTCAAGTAGGTCTATTATCACCATGCAGTACAGTGGGAGTTTATTCAAAAGTTATGCTAGATCTCTTTAAATTGGTACCAAAATTGTTTCTGCGGGTGAAAATAAAGTTGTGCAATATATTATTTTCTTTTGTATTTAAATTGTCCTTCTCAGACACATCCCAATGTAGACAAGAAGCTGTTCACAACTGAGTCAGTGATTGGTTTAAAGAACCCAGAGAAGTCCTTTCCTCTAAACAATGACGTTGGAGTGCTGAAGTGGAGGCTGCAGACCACAGATGAATCCCTCATACCTCTAACTAGTAAGTCCTAATAATTCCCTTTCTACTAAGAACCGATGATAAAAAAGAAAAGAAAATAGTGTCCTGATTTGTTGCTAGCTATGCTGCTGCTAGAACATCACCACAGCTGCATTGCCTTTTTGCCTCTATTCTTATGGTCTGGTTTGGTTTGCAGTCAACTGCTGGCCTTCAGAGAGTGGCACTGGCTGTGATGTCAACATTGAATATGAGCTACAGGAGGAGTCTCTTGAACTCAATGACGTGATCATCAGCATCCCCGTACCGTGAGTAGATCAGCTTTGGCTTGGTGTATGTATTGTGTTGTCTGGTGTGAATAGTGATGTTGCTGCAACTCTGGTTTTAGAGCCTCAACAGCCTGCTGAGTAAAGTAGTTCTTTTGTTGTATTTCTTGGATTTCAGGAACTACAAATGTTTGTCCTCGTCAACTAAACCTTTTCTCTAGCTACAAGAAGCATGATACAGCTTTCCATCAATATTGTCTGTCAAGATATTTGCAGTTAACATAATATCTTTGATCTGCCATTGTCCACTGATAATATTGTCCCCTCTCATGTACTGTATAGGTCAGGCGTCGGCGCCCCTGTTATTGGTGATCTGGACGGAGAGTACAAGCATGACAGCAGGCGGAACATCCTGGAGTGGTGCCTACCTGTCATCGATGCCAACAACAAGACTGGCAGCCTGGAGTTCAGCATTGCCGGGCAACCCAACGATTTCTTCCCCGTCAACGTCTCTTTCGTGTCCAAGCGCAACTACTGCGACATCCAGGTATGTTGACAGAGGTTCATGTGAAGAAACTACAATGTCATGATTATTGCTCTGCCAGTTTAACTGAACTAATATGTATTTGTAATATGTAACTGTACTAAAGACAGTGGGTGACACCATTTCCTTTCTCCCATCTTCAGGTTACCAAAGTAACTTACGTCGATGGTGACAGCTCTGTGAGGTTCTCTTCAGAAACCTCCTTTGTAGTCGACAAGTACGAGATCCTGTAAAAAAAGATAAAAAGATCAAATATATCCACAGCAGAAAAAAAAGTCAAAATCTACTCTACCGAGAACGATTGAAGAATCCTTGCCTGCCCGCCCTGTATACCGTTTATGAGACTGTGTACATCGACAGGACTACATCAGCCCTCCGGGAAAGCCTCTCCCCGTGGTGGGGGCAGGGCACTGATGATGTATTTATATGTTTGTATGAGAGATGATCATCTATATATAAAGAGTTAAATTGAACAGGAAAACAAAAAAGAATAAAGGAAAAATTCCCAGATGCTGTTCTATCCACCAGGCAGATCCATAAACAGGACTTCAGATTAAGTATAGGATGGCTGAAGGGGTGCAGCAGAAGAGGTGGGTTGCACTGGATGCGGTGATGATCCAGATATCTCTCTGAATATATCCCGTAATGGGGAAATAATTAGAGCACACAGGGAACCTTGTTGGCCTGTTTTTCAACAGGTTTAGCAAACCGCAAATCAATCTTCACTCATTTCTTACGAGATTGAACGCTGGCACTTGGGTATCCCTGAAAACCACTCATCATCCGCAAACAGTCTTCAGTCACCTTGCAATAGTTCTTTGGTGAAGCGGTTTAAATATTTTTTTCTTTTTTTTTCTCTTTATCAGGTTTTCTTGTCATAACCAATTTGTCTCAGTTCTAATATATGTGCAACTGTTAAATGTAAAGCTGATTTTGTTTTGATATTTTTTCTTTTTTCAGTAAACATTTGCAAAAGGTCTACTAGCAAGACATGCTCTGTATACAATATATCTATTGTCCACACTGCCTGTTTTCATCAGCTATATTATTGCAATCCTTTTTCTACTTTGCAACTTTTTACTATTTGATTGGGTGTTTTATTTTATTTTTTCCTCAATTATTTGGTCCAAATGTTATTCTTACTACTGCTAAAATGGAGATGTGATTGCTCTGCTTATTACGAGCAGAACCATAAAGAGTTCACTTGTAAAATGTGTTGACGTACAGGTCATCATTTCATATCAAATTCTTAGCTCTTCAAACATGCAGTATGATGCAATGGAAATACCATGTCCCCTTCTGATATACTCAGTATATTTTCAAACACTACTTTGGAAATAGTCCAGTAACAATATCTGAGTCTCTGTATCCCCATGCAGATCACATTTTGGATGTTTGATTGCATACTGTGTTGGTAGAAGGGTTCAATTCCACACAGTGGGCAGGATCCAGACCTTTATTTCTTTTTAATCTACCTACTTCCTTAATGTAAGGAAAAGAAAGATGTTAGCTGCCATCACTGGCCACTAATCCCACTCCTAGTGCTTTTGGCAAACATTGTGTATATGCCACATTGCAGTAGGCCTACAAAATGCTGCTGAAAGTATCTGACACCCCAATGCAGTCATCCTTTACTTAAAATCTCATTGCTTTTTCTTTTCTTTGTACTCCCTGCATTTCAATTTAGCAGTGGTTGTATGGATGTGGGGTTGAAAATGAATAGATTGACCATTTTTAACAACAATTATTGAAGGGGAATCTTAACATTCCAGTGTATAATTTGAAAACATACAAAAACATCTTTAATGAATAAAATGTATTATTAAAAATGTAATACTGGTACATTTTTTTTCTCTCAATTGAATCTTAACACAATCCACTCAATTTTGAAAATGACACTGACAGCGGATTTCTTCATTCTTATGTTTGTACATTACAAACATTAAGAAATCACTCCCTAGTGTGATTTACATGCAGTACCTGGCTTTTTTTGGCTCTTTGAAGCCAGACTAAACTATTTTGTATGATTCACAAGACTGGGTATAATATACCTTTGAGATATATTACCTATTGAATACAAACAATATACTTTTGAGCTATATTATAGTTTCTAAATTACAATATACATTTGAGAGTAGCATTTGTAAACTACAGGAGGGCTTCAGATTTATTCTTTGATACAATGTGTTTTGTTGTAAATCTTGACCGTTACTGTTTTGTATTTAATTAGCCCAGATCTTAAAAGGGATAATCCTTCCTAACATAGTTATCTAGGGTTCCAGTAACTTATAGTTTTAAACTAGGATCTTCAGGTTTGTTCCGTAAGCACACAAAATAACTGGATTAATTACAACAAATGGCCTAATAATGTTGTGTATCCAGTGGCAGCTTCACAGAAAGTAATTTTTACATTTTTGAAAACAGGTGGAAATAGTTGTATCTTAATAGCTTGGGAACAGAGTAAGATTTTGTTAAATCGTTACAAATCCTTTACAGGGATGACAGATGGTAAGACTGGAAAATGGTGGGGGGGGGTAATGGGGTTAAAGGTTAAAGAGGGCAAGGGCAAAAGAGTTTACAAACACCCTCATTGAAGTGTAGGTTGACAGAATGGGAGGGGGTTGCAGGAAGAGTAAAAATGAGGAGGGGGTGTTAATAGTAACCCTCCAGTCATAAAATGAGGGTGTGCCTGTTCACGAATGAAAGAGCAGGCTGATGAGCTTTGAGTCCAGCTTTGCGAAGAGGGACAGGAGAGAGAGAGAGAGAGAGAGAGAGAGAGAGAGAGGGGAGCTGGGCTAAGTACAATCAACTCAACTAGATACTATTAGCTAACAAACTTAAATTGGAAAACAAACGTGTTTGGATTGGGACCTTTTGACAGTTTTGGAGAATTGGTGACTGGATTGGTTTGCCTAGTCTTTTTCTGACAGGAGAGTGGAGTTACCTCAAAGTAACTGGATCAACTATAGGCCTATGTTCTGATTCATCTGGATTAAAAATGATGCTCAAGAAAGTACGGTTTAAGGTATGTTGTTACTGTACTGCTTTAGAAAGAAAAGATCACTTTGCACTGTTATTTATAAAGACACACAAAACACACACAAATTGACTGGCTTCCACTTATTATACTTACATGTCATTATTTTATTAATTGTCACTTGAGTTTGAACATAAAAGTCTGATAAAAATCTAATTGTTTAATATATGGCAGTAGCTAGCATATATTTTATTTAATCTTGATGAATGTACAGATACTGAATATAAAACCATGTTCTACAACATGTTGAGACTGAGCTGAGGTGTGAATGAAGGGCTCTATCTTATTTTCAGTAAGCTACAGTTCAAAGGGAAGCCCTGCTTACTCATCCCATGTGGAGACTGAAGAGATAATTACAGTGCAGAGCCCTCTTTTGATGGGGGCAGGTTAGGAACAAGAGATGTCAGAACAGTCTGTATATTGAAATCCATTCCTGTATTATCCTTCATTCAGACCAGAGACGGGAGAAAAGTGTAGCAGAGACAGCCTTTTTCCAATTATTACCGTCCATGTTTTTTGTTGATTATATACACTTCCTATTCTAGACCCAACAAATAAATCTTTAATGGGAACGGGGGTTATAGTCTTCAGCTGTCATGTATGTGCCAGATGGACAATTGGCCATCCTTCTTTCTGTTTGTGTGCGTGTGTGTGTGTGTGTGTATGTGTGTGCGCGCGAGTGAGCGAGTGCACGTGCGGCTGCCTGCAGCCAATGATTAATAAAAACGTCGTTAACATGCAGTACCACAGATTTTGTTTTTTTGGGACACCAAGGTTGCTGTTTTCCTCCTCTCACACTCTCACCTGTTATTTACAGCTGCCCCTTCCTTCCACATAGGAAGTGACACTATTCCTTGGTCCTTTGTGTGCGTGCGTTGTGTTTGTTTAAAGTGACAAAAGGAGATAGGCTACTACCTGAACCAAAGAAACATTGAATAATATTAAGATGACAGTTGAGGTAACACATTTTTAAGACAATGTGGAATTTCCTTTCAACCAACAGCTTTAGGGCTTCAAACAACATATTCATTTGAACATATCAGTAGTCTTCTACAAAGAGATCACCCTGCCAGGTTCTCACCTCAGCCACTTTATGTTTACACAAGCATGGAGTAACTGCTTACGGTTTCTTTCAAATGCAACATCTCTTTGACATCACCAGTTGTATGACCAGTAACAATTGTAACATCAAGTGCCATGCATGCTTCAAAAATATTACGGTCTGCTTTTGTTCCAGTTTTTGTTTAACCTCTTCCACTAGGTGTCGCTATTACTATATTATTTTTGCTGCTTTTGTCCTCCATGTAATAGTCTACTTTAAATAATACACCCTGGCCAGTTGCCTCTTGAAGTGATAAGCTATCGCTTATGTGAAGCGATTCTGCTTTTTTCCCCCCTTATGTTTGTTGCATTCTTACAGTATGTATTCTAACACAATCACCACAGCCTACAGTACAGCCTAAAGCATCAGGGGTGACATGGGGAAATTTGTTCCACTTCTATTTCAAATTTATTTTGTGAAATATTTGCATTTTTCCTACCAACTGGTTGCCTAAAGTCAATTCAAAAATTAGTTTTCATCCCAGTTGGCAGTATCCCAACTGGCTTCATGGAGCAGAGATGTTCACCATTTTGTTCAGTAAGTGAGACCCTTAAATCAAGTCAGCACCCATCGAGTTCTTTGATGTTCATAATGAGCCCTTCCGTACACTCAGCCCTCCAGCGTTTCACTGTATGTTTCTATAAAGCCAGCACAATTTGAATGGGTGCGTGGGTGCTTGTGTGTTGCAGGGAGGTGGGTGGGGGTAAAACTAAATATGCTTTTAATTAAAGATGAAAGGAGAGAGGGCTTTTACTGTCTCAGCCAACTATTTATGCTAAGAGTTTGTGCGTATGGACGCACATTAATAATAATGTAACTTAGAGTCATTCTGCGGTGTGATATGGTTCTATACAGTATGGAGTCTCCTGTGCCTTTCCAGTGTCTCTTCTCTTCTCTTCTCTTCTCCTCCACTTGTGTCTGCACTCACTACAAACATGCATGTGTACAGTACATGCACCTATGCACACATGTGCCCACACGTGCTCATGCAGTGGTTTCAGCTGGAATGTGACATTGTGGTATGAATGTGGAGAGGCTGTGCAAATAGCAGCTTTGTGTATAGAAGCACAGAGCATGCTAGGCTGATGACAGGCTACAACTGCTGTCCACAGCTTTATAACCACACGGTAGAAAACATCCACCTACAACTCAAAATCCCCCAGAAAACAAAGCATGTCATGTGCATATGCGCATGCCTGTGTTTGCGTGAGAGAATGTGTGTTTTTAATGGCTATTTTGTGTTGTGTTTATGTGGGTGGATGGAGGCAATGTGCCCATTTTATGCCAGCTTCAGAGAGAAAGACACAACAACATAGTAGCCTAAATAAATGTTAGATTTAGAATGGGGAGGATTTTGATGGAGGTGGCTTAGAGACACAGTTGCCCCAGTGTGCACATACGCAACTGACTGCCCTCAAAGAATAATACCTTACAGTAATAAGCTATAAAGTCATTTTCATGCCCGCATTAACCTATGAATGGCATTTAAGGTGGCGTTTTTGTGGGGCTTCATGAACAAGACAGGAGTTCTTTGGTTGGAAGAATGACTGCCTTGTGTGCTGGTCGGAGAGGTTGACCGGACTGGAAAGTTGTTATGAGAGAGAAAGGGGGTGAGAGAGGGTGTTGTCTGCATATACAGGCAACAGGTACATGAATAAGGCTGGAAATAAGAGGAGAGGCAAGCCGAGAGAAAAAGAGAACGAATGAGAACCAGTGAACGTGTGTGTGTGTGTGTGTGTGTGTGTAAAGTGAGAGGGAGTGGATTGGCTACAGGCAGACAGTGTGTGTCAGCACATGGCTTTGTCACACGCTGTGTTTTGACAGTGTGTAGGGGGCGAGATAGACCCCTCCTGACCTGACCTCAGAAAAAATAGACACCAATCAAAAGAAATCCCCCCGCCTCCCCCCTATGAAGACCGGACAGATTTTTTGTTGTTTTCTGACAAGTGAGTGACAGGTCATATTCTCCTCAACGTCTAGAGCAGTTGGAAGTGTTTTTCCTTATCTGTGGTGGTATTGGAACAGCCCCGTCCCCTAAGGTATAGTATACATTTACACCATTTCATTGTCATGTAGAGATTCTGTTCTTATAGGCTTTGAAAGGGGCAATGAAACACATGTAGATGGCAGCTTTACATGGAGTGTATTTGGGGGGAGGGAAAGTTGAGATGTTTAAAACCTGTTTGTGGTCTAGTGGCCTCATGGGACATGTAAACTGTTTGTTTTTCTCTTTCCTTTTTCAAAGGGTATTAATTACAAAATGTGTGAACAAAGTATTAATGAATAAGAGTGGGTTGCATAGTGTGGAACTGTGGGGTGAACATATTGTTTGAATGTGTTTTTGAGATTTTACTCCCAAAATCCAACTTTAAGCTCACACTGAGAAACAAAACTTGGACCAACCCTAACACATGATGTGTTTATTCAACTGCTGTTTACTAGTGCAATAATGTCCAACATTTCTTGATTGGTGCAAATGCATACAGTTCATACTACAGTATAGGTTTTTAGATCAGCATGGGTTGCTTTTGTCTCTGTCTGGGATGTTTTGGCTGTTTTCTGCCCTTCCGTCCACTCAAAGTGCAGTCAGTCCTTGGGTTTACAACAACCCAGACACAACAGCACTGCCATTGTGTTGATGAACAGGAAAGCTGGCTGCCATACTGGATTATAACGTAGGTTATTATTTTAATATACTGTAAATGTAATATGTTACAGTTAAGGATTTCGATCCTATCGTCTTTTAACTGCAATTAGATATTAGTTTAGCAGCTACATCTTTGTTTCCAAAATTAATAGAATATAAGCAAAACAGATTCTTTTGACATTTTGGATGTCTTTTCCAGATGTACTTAACTAGTCATAACTAGTCCCAAATCCTCAACATGTGAGTGTTAAGTGACAGTGCTATGCCCTTGATCCATGGTGTCATAGGGAACATAATGAAAGCATAGATAGAGAAGGTCAGAGAGAGAGAGAGAGAGAGAGAGAGAGGGAGAGGGAGGGAGAGAGAGAGAG
Organism: Aphredoderus sayanus; assembly: GCA_027564795.1. NCBI lineage: Eukaryota > Metazoa > Chordata > Actinopteri > Percopsiformes > Aphredoderidae > Aphredoderus > Aphredoderus sayanus. Next base: position 13,726 of record JAODUG010067576.1, read on the forward strand.
AGACAGAGGGAGAGACAGAGGGAGAGCGAGAGAGAGAGAGAGAGTGAGAGGGAGAGAGAGAGAGAGAGAGACAGAGAGAGAGCGAGAGAG
>JAODUG010067597.1:0-11426 GCA_027564795.1 Aphredoderus sayanus
GTGGTGGTCACTGGGGTTCCGGGGAGAACACCCCCCCCCCCCCCCCAAACCCTCCCCCCAACTATCTGTGGGAGCTTGCTTATACCCCAATGGCCGATGGAGATGACAGTGCCCCAGTCCAAGTGTTTGACCCCCCTCGATTGATTTATTGTAATCAAGTGTAGGCCAGGAGGAATCCGGAGGATGCCCAAGTTGGGAAAGGCACCTTGGGACCATACAGACAATCACTAGCCCCTCCATCAATTTTCACATGACAGCAAGCGAAGGCACAGAGCGCTAGCATTAGCTTGTGTGTGGTGTGCCAAGGTATAAGCTATGTACTGTATGTGTGTGCAGGGGGAGGGAGCTATAGGAGTTGGGTCCCTACGGCCAAGGCAGCTAATTAGCTTAGTGAGGAAACAATCAGACTAACAAGACAAACAAAGTTATTAGGGTACTCCCATTATCTCTGCTGGTCTCCCAGGGCCTCAGACAAGGTGACAGGTTGAAAGGCAGGATGTTTTCAGTTATACACACCCTGACAGCCTAACTCTGGTATCACACACGCACATACAAACACACACACGCACGCACGTCCGCACACGCAGACTGACATGTATGCAAATACTGTTTATTAGCAAGCCCCAGTGTGCAATCTTGCACTCATCCAGACAGATTACCGCTGTTATAAGGTAAATACCCTGCCTCTTTCACGGCCCATTTTAATAATCTCTTTGCGAAGAAAATAGGGATCACTCCATGTTTATTTCGGCAGATGACACCCCTGGTTCTTTTCTAAATGTCAGATACAACAGGGAAATGACTCCCTTCCTCACCTTCTCCAGGCATGACCGCACCGCTGACGTGTATGGCAGCCACGTGTGGCGTAAGCTGAAAAGCAAGCGTGCCACACACGCACGGCATCTTGCCGCCACACACCGGCGGGAGCAACAAGCACGCTTTCTCCGCCCGCCCGACCTCCAGCACCTTAAACGATACGGGAGGAAGCCGCCGCTACAGGGGCGAATCTGAGCAAACAATGCGATGCGCGGATTTCTTTTATGCCGACCCATAAACCAGAGGATGGGTTCTGTGCACTCGCGCTCGCACATAAACGTGCACGCAAACAAATAAAATCAGGCCGAACGGCGATGCGTGTAATCAGAGACGTACTTAGTTAAGTTTAACGACATTCCCCTTGCGGAGAGCAATTGGCTTTGTGTTAAACCGCACGTAATCCTGCGGTAACCCTGAGCATACGGGGAGCGTATACCGTATATGTCACGGACATAAAGGGGTCCGCGCTGTCGAGCGAGAGCAGATGCGGTCCCGCGGGGGCGCGGCTGGCGCTGGGCTGCTTTGCCTTGGCCTTTCTCCACGGCCTCCCACTGGTGCCCGGGCTGCAGGAGATGCCTTTAATATGGCTTTAAGTCCCATTGAACAGTGGGGAACCTGGGGATCCAATTTAATACCAGCCAGCTGCCTGACTCGGCCAGTTTGCAGTCAGCCATATGTACTGTGTGTGTGTGTGTGTGTGTGTGTGTGTGTGCACGTGTGCGTGTAGTCATGCATGTGCGACTGCCTGTGGATGTGAATGTAGGATGAATCCCACAATGCAGCCCTGGGTTTAAACAATAATAAGCAGGCTAGGAGTGAACAGAAAGGAATGAAATCACAGTCAAACTATGTCCGTGTGACACAGCACACTGAAACGAGCAGCAGTGGGAGTTTCAGAAGGGCCCCTCCGCTGCTCGGCCGCAACAGCCGAAACCTTGTTCCACCCACCTCCCGTCCCCCCACCGAAGAGACCCAGAGAGTTGTGGTTTGACACGGGGCCTTCTGGACCTCTGGGGAGCAGGTAGCCTAACCTCAGACCCGACCCCCAAAACCACCGCAGGGGGCCCCCTGCTCCCCTGCTGCCCGCTTAAACACGCGGATGACATTTATTGCGCTTTACAATACAGAGCCCCAACAGCCATCGTACGAGCTTGGTGCGCGCGTGTGTATGTGCGTGTGTGCGTGCGTGTGTGTGTGTGTGTGTGTGTGCGTGCGTGCGTGCGTATGTGTGTGCATGGGTGTGCGTGTGTGTGCGTGCATGCGCGTGTGTGTGCGTGTGTGTGTGCGTGTGTGTGCGTGTGTATGTGCGTGCGTATGTGTGTGTGTGTGCGTGCATGCGTATGTGTGTGTGTGCGTGCATGCGTGTGTGTACATGGTGGCGGTGTGGGGCGGGGGGGTTTGCAACAGCCAGCATGCTTCATTACTTAAGGCTCACAAAGGGCCTATTGATCACCTAGCGTCTTGCCCGGGGTGCCGTTAGCCGCTAGCGTCTGCTGACACTCGAGTCTGCTTCCCGGGGACGCAGATTGTGATGCCGCCCGATTGGAAGAGATACACCAGGCAAGGCTCAAGAAAGACACAGGACAACTGCAGATAAAGTCTTTTTTTAGTTGATGCGTGTGTGTGTGTGTGTGTGTGTCAGGGAGTGTTAGCTCACGGGCGCTTGTGTGTTTATGTGAGTGCGTAAAGAGTAATGATGCACCGCGTCTGATGGGAGAGTCACATCTTAATGATGGATGGTCGATTATACAGAGATCTTCCTGCTCGTTCGGGGCCCATTGCTCTGTTATTAGCATGCATATAAATGGCTCACATCCGGCAGCCGGTTCACTCTCGCTCCGAAGACATTAGTTATGCAGCCCTGTCGCTCCATCAATAACGCCTAGTCACATACAGGGAATTAGCTTGTGAGCGCATGTGTGTGTGTTCAGGAAAGGGCAGACAACAACCCCGCCAGTTTACTTTAAGCCGGGAGAAGCAGGCCGAGACTTACTAAGATATCTGTCTCTCTGCGATGGAGTGACACGACACCTCTTTCCCAGAGTAATGTTTGCGTGTGTGTGTGTGGTGGTGGTGGTGATGGGGGAGTGAAGAGTGAGCGTTTTTCCAGGTTGTGAATTTCAAGAGGTTTTCTTAAGTGACATCACGGGCCCTTAAAAGAAGAGAAGTGCTGAAAACAGTGCAAACGCGATTCACAGCTTGGCCCATAACATTACAAGGCTACATTTGCGGTTACGGGTTTAAGCACAGTATTTCCCAAACATTTTCTTTGTGTGTGTGTGTGCGTCCATACAGTATGTGAGTTTCTCTCTTCTTCCGTGTGACTGTGTGTGTGCGTGTGTGTGTGTGTGTGTGTGTGTGTGTGTATGTCTAAGCTTAATGGTAATCTAGATACATTATGTATTTGTGAATATTTACCACTAAGAATCACATTTATATTTTTAATGTGCGTGATGTTTACATGGTGTGTGTGCGTGTGGTGTGTATGTGTGCGTGTGTGTATGTGTGCGTGCGTGTGTGTGTGTGTGTGTGTGTGTGTGTGTCTATGGGCATGGGGCACAATCTTTGCCAAAACACTTTTTCCCTAATTTACTACCTGGCAGTGCGCAACATGGAGGGAGCCTACAATCGTGGGAAGCATAAATCTTGGTAACACACATGTTATTGCTCTTTTTATGTTGGAATTAGCCTTGGCTCCGAATGTTACAAACAACACTGTCTTTAACAACACAATCTGTTCTACACAACCGCCATTTGTTTTATGGACTATATACATTTCAGAGAAACAGACTGACACCAAGAGTTATAGCCAAGCATAATTAACTATCTTCCTCCCCGATAATCTACAAAGTGACACTAGCGCCATATTTAAGAGGAAGGAGGTGAATTATGTAAAATGTCTGGCTGTATATCTCATCTCATATTGCTATAGTAAATCATTAGTAGGCATGATCGCAGGCGCTACTACAGCAAAGGATATTTCATAAATCTGTGTGTGTAAGCATGTGTGAGCACATGTGCTTTGTGTTCATTAGTGTGTATGTGTGTGTGTGTGTGTGTGTGTGTGTGTGGGGGGGGGTTGTATTGCAAAATATGTACCATTACTGGATACCTACAGTATGGTCTTGTTTCAGAGATTCTTTCTTAATGATGTAAATGTGTGTGTGTGTGTGTGTGTGTATTTGTTTGTTTGTGCACGCACATGAGATTTGGGCAAGCGAGACACCTGCCACTTCAAAAAACCGGGCTAGTCCACTAAGTGTTTCTCAAGCCATTATCTTTTTCTTTATTCAGACAGTCTGACGGCCATTATCTGCCAGTAATTTCTCCCTATTAGTTTGGGTCGAAGCATTAAGCTAACAGCTTTTTTGTTTGTTTGTTTTTGGATCCATTAAAGTGTTCAGCAGAAGCATAAAAAAATAAAATAACTGGGTGAAATTGCCATAGCACAGAAGGAAAACAAAAATGAATCACTTTACAGGATGTGAAGATGTTCTCTTTAACCTTTCAAAAAAATAAATGGTGTGGAATTTGTGGAGGGCTTTACTGGTCTCAGAAAAAGACATGGCAACATGAACTCTGACCCACATAGCTTCAGCCTACGTACGCGGTTAGTCAGATGTGTGGAAAGGCAGGAGAGTCTAGCCTCTAAGTGCAGATGTGACGAAGAAGGTGAGAGGGAATAGGGGAAGGGGAGATGTACGGTACAGTAGAGGGTAGTACTGAAGGAGGACATGGGGTAGGTAGGGAGTGAGGATAGCAGAGAAGGAGAGGAGGAGGAGAGTGAGGGAAGTGAAAAGACAGGGAGGAGGGCAGTAATGGGATCAGACTCTAAGGTGAATATAATCCATCAGTAACCCCCCCCCCACCCACACACACACACACACACACAGAGACACACTGTACACACACCACTCCATATCCAGCATCAAACACTGACCCACTGCATATTTATTTGATGAAAACCAGAATGCACAAGACTTTAGGTTTAGGTCCCCATCTCCCCCCCGTTCTCGTGCACTCCAGGCCAACCTGTGTCTGTGTTGACAATATGTAATGCCCGAGGATTATCCCGGGGATCGCAGCCTGCTGCTGTCTCACTACGGGTTTACACGGCCACTTGATGGATACCCCTGATTCTATTAGCCAGCTGTGCACTATATCTGCGCGTGTACTGTGCAGTACCCTATGGAGCGCTACATCACTGCTAAATGCCCCGCGGCTGCACTCCTGCTTCACCCCCGGGTGCCACGGCGACACCGTGAAGTGCCCCATCTTGTCGTCGCTTGTTCTAAAGCCCGGGCGAATTGTAAGAAGAAAAAAAAAAATATATATATATATATATATATATAGAAAATCCATATTCCATATGCATTCACCTGCGTGCTTTTAAAGGTACACTCCTCGATTGTGTGTTTACATGTCCACCCCCAACCCAGCTGTTTGTGTTTTGAAAGATTCCGTGGCACGTGGCAGGAGGGGGAGGGGAGGGAGCTATCAGGAGAGGAGTGGGGCATGCGAGATTCAAAGCATAAAAGGACATCATCTTTGCCGTGCTGGTGTTCAGCCACAAGTGTAATTGCATACTGTGTACAAATCGGCAACAGTGTACACCGTTTAAACGCACAAGCCTACTGCCCTCACGTTACCTTGTGTGATCATGTCCCCTTCCATGTTCTTCTACCAGCAAATAAGAGTGAATAACCTACGACGGCGTGGTTTGCTTCTGGAATAATTCATTGCCTGTGGTCACGCGGTTTCTTTGGCGTTGTATTGGCTTCGGAAGTTGGTTGGTTGGTGGGGGTGGGGGATCGGGGAACGTGAGCTGTCAACATCCAGCCAGGTCCTCTTTGGAACGCGGCTGTCTCCTTCGCTCACAGAGCCTGCATTTTTAATGAGAACATCTGCTCCGATGGCCCTCTGGTGGAGCGGAGCCCTGCTTAATCAGACAGTCTAGCCCAGGCCGCTCCCTCACGCTGGGACCTGCTTAGCCCAGAGATCAGATCTAGCCGGCCACTTCACACCAGGCCAGAACAGAGAGAGGGGGAAGGTTAAAGGGACCACACCGCATGGATTGTATGTGATGCCACAACTAGATTCGGAGCTTATAGGAGCTGAAAAGGGCCTAGACATAGTGTGAGACAAAGAGGGCAGGAGGGTGTGAGGGAGGCGAGAGAGATTTGAGAGGTGTTAAAGAGTATATTGTGTTAACAGAGTCTCCTTCCTGCAGGTGTTAGTGTGGCCATGTATCTCCCCTGGGCACGGTGTCTGATGTGGACTGTCATCGAGTGTGGAATACTTCGGAAGTTCTGCCAACAACATCACGCAAGGCACATAATGATATGAATTCAGGAGGTTTCAGTCAACAGTACAACAATACCAAGATCGAGAGGAAAGATGCATGTAAATTGTAAAGTGATTACAGTGTTACAGTAAAGCTATAGTATACAGTCCAGTTCCACAGTAATTGTGCCGACATCTAGATTCAGTAAGTGGTAAGTTATTGCGTTGAGACCAAACTGATGTGGGCTGCACATCGTGTCGCATTGGAAGGGTGCACCTAGACATCACAACTGCAATCAGAGACATTGGGCTGTAGGCTTTATTGTTGTTTTACAAGAAAACATTCCAGATTGTAGCAACCTAATCTCAGTTCTCTTTTTTTTTATTTGATTATCTACTATGTGACCTGCAGGGTCACACTGGCCAGCGGGAGATTTCCTGATCGGCCAGTTTATCGCTGTGACACCAATAAATTACTAAATGTTTCTAAAGACGTTTTAGAAAATTCAGACATCCAAAAGATAGCCTATTTATTTAAATGGTGTATTACTGTGTTAGCTATAGTAATTAAGATTAGGTTATTAATGTAGGACAGACTGACTTGGCCTACTGTTTGTAAATATATATTCAATGAACCAATCAATCAATCAGTCAATCAATCAATAAAAGGCAATAAAAGAGAAAGATCAACTGTATTGTATCTAATGTTGTTTTCAGCCAAAGATAGCACTGTATCATTGTTTATTGTAGTGGATGGTGTATTTGCATTTGGCAATAAGGCCCACACACGGGCCGTTTTTCACTCCCAGTCCGTCACTGATTACCTGATTAACTCTTTGAAATAATAGCGTTTTTACTTTTATTACTGTAATGTGTACAATTTCCTCATTCTGTATTCACCCTACAGGGCAGGGTGGAAAGTAATCACACTGCCACCACAACAATAAATTAAAGATTGTTACATAACAAAATAACACGATTAGCGTGAGCCATGACACAGAGTAAGCCATCTCCCTAATACAGGAAGGCACTGTAGTGGCATTAGGCTATTGACAATGCTGTATAATGGAATTGTGTGTGTGTGTGTGCGTGTGTGTGTGTGTGTGCGTGTACCAGCGACAGGCAGACTGGCCCTCTCAGCAGACTGGGTGTAGTGAAATAAGAGCTCCTGCGTTGCTGTGAGGCTGCTATAGCCTCCATCTGAACTGCCTCCTCAACCAATCATACAGCAGCCATAATGAAACCTGAAGGATGTAAACATCCTCCCTGTCTACAAATCACACTCAGAGCCTCTGTGTGTGTGTGTGTGTGTGTGTGTGTGTGCATGTGAGTGCATGCATGTGTGTGTGTGTGTGTTTCACTGAAAGAAAGAAAGCAAAAATGAGTGAACGTGAATAATTATTAGTCTCTCTCCTACACACACACAAACACTAATCCATCTCTATCCTGGTAACACACAAATGTCTCTCTCTCCCTCCCTCTCTCTCTCCTGCCTACATTATCTTATCTGATTACGCTCTCGGTCGGCCCGTGCAGACATACTGGAGACTGCAGTGTAAAACGACATGCCTCCATATGACTTGTGGTTGCTACATGAGACATGCCACCAGTCACCGTCACACATGCCTGTAACTCCAGATCTGCCTGTCTGCCCGTCACCCTGACGAATTCGTTGTCATGGAGCCAGGCTCCGGACCAGCAGCCACGTATACATATCGCTGTCGATGTGACGCTCCCTATAGTAATTATGCAGTTAAACCAGGAATGTCCTCATCTCCGGGCGTGGGTTTAATTGGACGCGCGCTACACCCAGGGCTCCCCATGGCCTATGTACTGTACACTCAAGAAACAAACACTGGGTTTATGTGATGAACTTTGCGCCAATAAATGATGTGCCTTTCCCTGTGTAAACTTTATCTTCTCAGCTGAAAGATATCTTTCCCTGCTCCAGCTCCATAAAGAGGCAGGGGAACCCTATAGCCTGCTATGGGTGTACAGGACTATTAAATGGTCTGTAGTGCCTTTTAGCAGCCTGTGGGGATGAGGCCGGGATGGTATGAACATTAGTCAGGAACAGCCCTCCAGGAAGCCTTTTTTATGCCATGTGAACAGGTGTGATCTCTGCCATGCCGCTCTAGCAATGGTTACGAGTAATAAGAGGCATCAAGCTTGGGAATCTGCTACTGGTGGCAAAAACAGACCAAAAAAAAACGCATTCCCCTTGGAAGTTTTATCCAAGTGATGTCTCTCGCAGCAGCGTGTCTGTGATTATTGGTCAATAAATAGAGCCTTGAAGTTGTTTGTGAACTAACATAACCCAGTACCCTTTCTTGTATGCATTCATTTACCAGCATAACAGTTGCTACTTTACTGCATGTTGTATCTGGGCAGTAGGGTTTTAACATGGATACACTAGGCATGTTCTGCTGAGGGGTACCAATACCGCACCTAAAGTTATGTTTGATTATTTCATTAATACTGTGTAACAATGAAATTATACACCTTTGCTTGAAGCAACATTTCGTCTAGAAGTTCCTTTGCCTGTGGAGTTACAGAGTTAACTTTTGGCTAGTACATTGCTCTAATCCATCACTTTCAGCTATTGCAGTAGGGGAAGATGTAATCTTTTCGGAGGCCAGATTTCAAGGGGAATGAAGGAGAAATAATGTTTAGATAAACACACACATGCACGTACAGAGCAGGGTCTGTTCTCAAGCAGGTATGTGGTTTAATGTGTGTGGTTATCTTATGATCAACGACAGAAAACAAGGAAAACCAATGTCTGATTTTGAGAGCAGTACACCTTCTACATTTAACTTTTTGACTGGGGGCAGAATATGTTATTTTTAGAACATTTTATGAATAAGCCCAATTTGTCTGGGGCTAACCCCCAATACCATGGTTTCTCCTTGCATTGTATAAAATTAGTTTGTTTATTAGCTTATTTGACTGTGTGTGTGTGTGTGGGGGGGTGAAGTTGTAGTTAATGTAGTACAGTAATAGAATATGGTGATTAGCTTTCTAAGTGGTTTACATCAGTTATGCTGATTGGTTGTACGTCTTTTTCTGTTTTGACACTATTTCCTGTGGTTGTAGTTGGACTCCTTATGTTGCTTGTATTGTTACCATTACAGAAGTTAAAAGATCCCTATTCCTGTCTCTCCCTGGCCATTCCAAAGCAATACATATGCTGTCTATAGCTCTGTTGATATATATCAAAGGAAGGGCAGCAATATGAGATGAAATAGGATAAAACTAAAAGATAGGAAATGAGAAAATAAGACATAACGAAAGACGGGGATACAAACGGAAAGTGTTTGTGGCCAAATAGCACGGTGTTGGATACACAAGAGCAGTGTGGATGTCCCTAGGCTGTCACCGCTGAAACAGAGAAATCCGATGCACCAGTAACTTTTTAAATTATAACGTGCACTACACGTATTAATCACACCAGGTCAGACAAGAGCTCTGCTTTCAGGGTGTTCCAGTTACACACTCAGAAGGCCAGTATCCATTAACTGGTGCAGTGTAGGAGTTCTGATATACAATTGGTTTTGCTTACAGATTAAATGTGGTGTGATGGTCAAGTGATTTTGGATTAGTACTCCTACTCAGGGTTGATAAATACTTCCTCTATTGTGGGTACCGTTTTCCATTTTCACCCATCTCTGTAGAATGGAACAGACGTGACAGCTAATTCCTCCCTTTATATGTATGTGGGCTTGTGTTTTGTGTGTGTGTGTGTGTGTCTCAGATAGACCCAACCATGTAATAGTGTGTGTGCGTGTGCATGTGCGTGTGTGTGTGTTAAGATAGACTGAACCCTGTAACAGAATCTTGGCCTTTTGTTGCCGGGCTTCCTGCAGGGTAACCCAGAGGTCAGTTCTTGTCAGGTGGTTTTGAGATTTACCAGTTACAGTTTCCTTTTAGTCTTTTGTAAAGGATGGATATATTCCTTTTGAACTAAAACCACTTGCATGGCAGGCTTATGGAATGTTGTGGCTTAAGTAATTTTAACCTGTTGATACAGTATGTTCAACATTAGCATTACTTGCAATAGAAGAGAATAAACACGATTTTGAAATGTAATAACTCACAAACAATTTCAGCATTGAATACATTTTCCTTCCTGTTCACAAAATATTTCAACTCTTTCTATATGCTTATGGAATAGACACTGTTGGGGAAAATACATACGATTTTGTCTTTAGGCCAAACTACACTTCTTTAGAACATTAAAATGCATGTATTCCTCCAACTGATACCCTGGAAACATTTCAGTAAATTACTTTTTAAAGACAACAACAATTCATTAAAAATGGGATCTCATTTTAAATGTGCTGTTTATTCTGGCTTAGAATTAGGTTGTGAAGTGAATACCTTGAGGGGAACTGGTGTGTGGGTGTGTGTGTGTGCGTGCACTCGTGTGTAGTTTGTGTGTGTATATTTTACTGTGTGCAAGTGGGTATTAGTGTGTTTGTCCGTGTGTGTGTGTGTGTGTGTGTGTTTTTTTGCCTGCCCGCCTGTGTGTTTAATGTGTGTGAGAGAGATTCAGTTACCTTCATTATCTTGGGCACTGATGCATCGTTTAACTCACTCAGTGTGTAAACCACAAATACTCAACCACAACGTAATGTAATGTAGTGTATAGTGCAAAGAACAGGGCTTAAAAATGTTTTAGCTGTGGCGTTTTCTCCCGGAGGCCAAGGGAAGTCAGGCATCCCTTGTTTTTTTCATGTAGATGTCATTTTTATAGTAACACTTTATTGTGTAACAGTTTTGGTAATTCTGTGATGTTGTTGCGACCTCTTCCTTATTTCTAATAATGTAGTACAATGAGTGATACAGTGTGGTGAAACACAATATTGCATTCCTCCTGTAGTCAGTCTGAAAGGAAGTCAGATTTCGGAAGATTAATCGGATGAGGCTAGTGTCAGGCCACTGCCAAACTGATTGGTCAAGACTATGCAAGAAGTAGCCATGGCAGCGGCAGGCGGCAGCAGCCCCATTGCCTTGATAAATGGATTTCACGTGACGATATTCATATAACTTCTGATACTTTTGATCGATAGACCATTACAGACTAAATGGATATACATACATCGAGGAATGGACCATTTTGGACACACATTTGGACTTTATGGTTGCTTCAAGGAGTTTTGTTTTTGTCTCGTTTACCATGCTGGAAGTCAGTTATGATTTGGTGCTTGTGATCTCCATAAAAATAACCAAATTAATTGTGGAGAATTAATGCGCAATCTAATCTAATGCGCGATCTGTCATCTTAAAACTACAGTAGCTGAACTGGGCGACATGGTGAGCATGGT
>JAODUG010067619.1:0-13812 GCA_027564795.1 Aphredoderus sayanus
AGCAAAGGTGTGTGTTCTCCTCTCAATCAGGGCCTATAGCGAAACAGGGATCAAGTCTCTTTCACTGATCAGGATAACATGTCTAATTAATCCAATCTTTCTCTGTCTAAATCTCTAGTCAAACACAGAGGCAAGGAGAGAGGCTTGAAGATAAATGAAAAGGGGATAAAACAGGAGAGTGACTTGGTAGAGAGACAGATGTGTGCGGGTACAAGGAGAACGAGAGACTGTCAGGTGCTAGAGGTTGCAATAGATTAGTTTCTACCTATTCCCCACCTTCATCCAGAGGAATTAGACAGGGGGAAGGAGGAGGGCTGATAATTTTAACTTTGTGAAAGGAGTCCAAGATAAGAGGTAGAGAGAGCGGGAGAGAGAGAGAGAGAGCGGGAGAGAGAGAGAGAGAGAGAGAGAGAGAGAGAGAGAGAGAGAGAGAGAGAGAGAGAGAGAGAGAGAGAGAGAGAGAGACAGGGATGTGAAGGAGAGGGAGCAGTTAATTACCTGTGCAGAGGGCAACTGGGCAAGAGAGGTGATTGGAAGCACCGGGAAGCAAGAGAGAAAGAGAAAGAGAGAGAGAGAGAGAGAGAGAGAGAGAGAGAGCTATCTCTCACAGCTCCCCTCCAGGGCTCCCGATGCATACTAAAACAGATTAGAGCCAGGGTATAGGGGGGCTCTCTTGGGGCTGGGGTGGAGGCTTCTGGCTGGCTGTGTTTAAGTGTACCTCGTGGCCTCTTCCACACAGGAATATTAAACATCTCACCGCTGAACTAACAGACCTGTGCCCCCATGGCAACACCACAGAGCGTTGGCACAAGTTGGCGTGTGTTGGGGCACGCGTTGGCACGCACTGGCACGCATTGGCACGCGTTGGCACGCACTGCTAATGCTGCTAATGCAAAACAGACCAACTTTATGCAGTTTGCCATATGAGGGCTATTTATGGCCGTGTCAAGCCGTGAATGCCCGATAGCCCAAAGTGCCTGGGAGGGCAAAGAGTCAGACAAAGAGGAACTGAAGGACGGAAGGGTGTAGAGAATTGAAGGCTATGGGCGGAAAAGAAGACATGCACAGTCCCATTAATATAGGAGGAACTTCAGAGCCAAATTACACAGGCGCCGTGGAGATAGGGATCAGGGCAACGCAGCTCACCCTAGGTCTGTTAACAGAGCACTCAGTGCATTTACATCACTGTCATTACCGTCCTTATCATAAACATCGTTCACATGAGGAGAGTCAGCCCATATAAACCCCATAATGGCCGTATTAGCTAACAGTGTGAGAGGTGAGTTTTTGGCCTGTTCCAAAGACGTTCTCGCACGAGGGGTGGTGTTTCGGTGGGGAAGGATTCGTGGGTGGGGGAGGAGGGGGGAGTGGTAGATATGGAAAACGTTCTACAACCACTTTTCCCCTCTCCTCTTTCCGAAAGAGGAAGTGGTAGGGGCCTGGTCTCCTGTGATTGGTCCCTGCAGACCAGCCCCGCGGCTCATTCGCCGGGCCGGACCGTAATTTTGTTAAGGGCGCGGGTTGCTTCCTGTGCTGGGTAAACATATCTGTAAATTAGGTCTGGGTCCCTGGGATGCCTGGGGGAGATGGTTCGTGGAGGTGGGCAGCATTCATTGTAATGGAGCTGGTCAGACAGGGCACTGAAATGGGGGGTGGGGGGTTGGGGAGGGGAGGACAGGGACATGGAATGGAAGGAGGGCATATAGTGGGGGTGGGGGGCTGTATAGCTGGGCAAATAGGACTGCATCAAACCCACATTAGCGTTAATCAACGGGCCTGGTTCCAGACATCAACCAAAGTGGACCCAGGGAGTTGATAGCGGTGTTTTGGCAGCTGACCCCAGAGTTCCTACACCACCACCAGCCTAACGGCTCCGCATAAAGCAGGAGAAAAACAAACACAGACCTCACCGCTTCACATGCCAGTCTGCCTCAAGGAACGTCTCCACAGACAAGCGCTACATAGAGCTGTCACTCATTCACAACTTTTTAAAACCATTAAAAACACCACCATTTTTTCATATTTGCTATAATATTTTCAAGTCTGTTAGCTTATTACTGTAAACCAGGTTTTGTAAACCAGGTATTGTAAACCAGGTAAACCAGGTTTACAATAACCAAGGAACTAGCTACATTTGGAAAAATATTCTTTTTGATTCCCATTTTACACGGCTGAAATTTGTTTTAACACTAAACAGATTATTGTGGTTGTTGTTGTTGTGTACCGTACAGTATAGCTGTTACAGTTTTATGGTTAGTACGACAGTTGAATTGAATTCAGACTTTCTTCACCCATTAATGTGTTACTATGGTTACTATACTATGAGGGACAAAAAAAAAAGAAAAGAAAGAAGATGGAGGAGAGGGGGGAGAGTGTTCATCTCCGGTCTGTTCTGTGTTTACTAATTTGCTAATAGAGAGTGATCAGATCACATCCCGTAGCAGGGAGTCTGGCTGGCAGCAGCAAATGTACCCCATGGTGCGCACCAAATCCAATCACAGACAAACAGTGACAGTTAGCGGCCCAGGAGCCAGGTACCAGTCGCACCGCTGGCCCCGGAGGTCTCCTTGCCCACCAACCCCTCCCATCCCCAGGCCCCAACCCGCCTTCCCCAGCCCTGTAATTGCATTGGTCAGAAGTTAATGGCATTACATTGGAGCAGTCAGGCACTTGTTATTTCCAAGTTGTTGTCAGTAATTTGCTCCTATTAGCAGCTTTTACTGAGACTAAGGGTCACAGTGTAAACAAGAGAGCTAAGTGTGAGTGTGAGTGTGTGCATGTGTGCGTGCTGTGTATGGTAAATGTGTCTGTGAACACCTACAGGTATATGCTTGTGTAGGCGTGCACGCGTGTGTATGTGTGTTGGGGGGCGTGAAAGGGTGTTTGTTTCCGTGGGATTCAATTTGAAGAGTCAAATCTAATCAGAAAACACTGGAGTCTTACAGGGCTGCGTGTGGTTAAGTGGGTGGGGGGCTGTGGAAAGCTCTGGTTACCCCAGGAGGCTTTAATGGGGCTGGGACACACTGGAGGAAAGTCAGTACCAGGGAAAAGAGAGGAGGATATACACTGTGAAAGGCTATCTTTATATTATGGCTGACAGTGTGTATGTCACCCCTGTCAGTAGGTCAAGTGATAACAATAAACAGAAAACAACTAGATTAAACTTGTGCAGTATAAGACAACCTGCTAATTTGTCTGTAAAAAAACAAGAAAAGAAATAAGAGACATTTTTCTTTTTTTTTTTAGCTCAGTCTAGGCCAGCTTTTCACCTGGGTGCATGCAATATGTTTATGAAGTTCGCCCCCATCCAGTTCATAGTGTTTGGGTTCTCTTGAGTGACTACATATCGTGTCATTTTGATTTGACACTCAGACAATGCTGAGTGGCTCACTTTCCACACGTATCCTTGCCCTACAGCTCTCAAAAGCTCACGTTATCGAGCACCTCCCCTCATAGCCTCGTGCAGTTTCGTTTATCCAAACATAAACAGTGAGCTGGGGAGGAAATATGCGGTTCTGGGCAGTCGATGAGTGTATCTGTGTACACACTGTAGGTCATTTACAGACTGACACCAATGGCTACCATTTTAGCCACCTGCAGGCAGCAGTGTTTATATGCCTTGGCATTATGTCTGCACACATTAAGAGGTCCTGTTGGTTTCTGAGCCAGCAGACGTGACAGATAATGTTGGGTTTTCGTCACTGTAGAGCATCAACCTGAAAGAAGAGGCTGCAGTGCTCCAGTTCTCTACAGGAAGCAATAATCTAGCTGGCGATAACAATCGGGGGGTGGGGGGAGGTGGGGAGGGGGGAGGGAGTGGGGGGTTGAGGGGAGACTTGACCGGCGGGTGGAAGAAAAACAAACAACAACAAAGAAAACATCACAGGGAATCTTTATTTATCCGGCCAGCTAGGCCAGGTGATTTGCCCTGCTGCACCAGACCGCCTACCTGCAAAGACTTGTTGCCGAGGTGAATTGGAGGTGCCGTCGTGAGCAACGAGATGCTGGGAGCACCTGCGACGCCCCCGGGCAGCCCGTCCGCAGAGGAATGGGCGTACCCCCGGAAAGCGCGCGGCTGCGGAGAATGGCGTCCAAACCCAATCCATCAGACGGAGGAAGGGAATCACCGAGAGGGAAAGAATAAAAGGAAACGCCAGGGCTCTTGTCCTCGCGTTAAATCAACCTTTTCTCCCGATGTTTCTCTTCCCCACACCTCTTCCTCAACCCCCCCTGGCACACACACACACACACACACACGGGGGAAAAGGGAGGACAAGGGTTTCCTGACATTCATGCTGAGGACAGAGCTTGAGAAAAAAAAAGAACGAGGGTGTGGGGGTGATTTGGGGGTTGGGGGTACATAAACGCAGAGGAAGAAAGATAGACAGGGAGCGGTAGCAAGAAAGAGAGAGGGGGTTTGTGGGTCTACCTGGGGTGTCTGTCTTTATGGCGGACCTCTCCACCTGTCTCAGCCTACATTCCGGAACATTCCAGACAAAGCCTGGTGAGAGGGCCAGGAACTGGCCTAGAGTCTGCCTGTCATCAGCTGATCTCTCTGATAGAACCAGTAAAGAAGCCGTACACAACTGCATGCACACGCCTGTGCAATGGCACGCCAGGCACACACAGAGAGCACATTATTCAATTTCACACACATGCGCACACGCACACACACACACACACACACATATATCAACAGCTGCACACACAAACACGCACGCACATACACAACTGTACCTTATCTTGCGGTACGTGATTTGTGAAATGCGAGCGCGGGTATAACGTTACCAGCCTGCTTGTGCACATGAGCACATTTGGCACTACAACTATTGTATTTTGTGATGAGGTGCACCCACGATTTGTGTCTGGAATCAGTTTGTGGCGGAAAGCAGCGTTACAAAGACAGTGACGTTTGGGTTTCAAACGATAGGGGTGCTTGCCTGTCCCCAGCGTCATCCCTGAAATCTAAATACTACACTGGAATACAAAAGTATTCAGAGCTGTACTGTTAAGTTGTGCCTTTGTTATCAATTGGTTTTCCTTTCAACAAGGCTAATGAAAAGATATAAAGAAAAATGACTGGCTTTATATGCACATTGTGGCACCTGAAACAACTGCTCAATTTAAAGTATGTAACTAGGAGCAAACAAATCAGACAAATCAAAATATTTAAATGTACACAGTGTGAGCCAAAATTAGAGGTCATGTTCTGTCCAATCACACCTGTCACTTATTGTGAGCAGGGATGACAACGCTCAACAAACGTAGGCCTTAATAATATACGCTTAATAAACTGTTTGCCGCTACCATAGAAGAAATATAACCTCTATTTTTCTACAATATCTATCTGTCTATCACAGTGCTGTCTGTCTGTCCGGCCCCATAGCACATATGAGCAGGCTAGCGTTTCACTTGTTAACAGAGCGGAGGGCTCAGGAGGGAGAGGAGAGGGCACAGGGGCTTATGAATGAAGCTCATTCTCCCTGGAGGGACTTCAAACAGGCCTGCATCAGTCAGCCAGGTGGAGTACCGGTGGTTGGGCAGGAGGGCGGCGGGCGGCAGCCCAAAGGTTTCAGATGCCCTCTCATGCGGCAGCCCGACTGACACCGCCAAGCCGGGCCCTACCCCTCCTTCCCGCCCGCACCGCCCCTCCTCCTGGCTCTCCATGACTGTTGCACCCGCTAGGAATGCCAGGGTTGGGACACATTAAACTCACACACACACACACACACACACACACACACACACACACACACAGGAGAGCACGCATCCAAACATTATGCTCTCTTTGAATAAACACATCTCCTGTCTCAAAATTATAAAATACCTTATAAACACACAGGCCATTAAACACACAAACACACAGATGAGAGCGCACATATAGACACAAAAACCAAATCACTTTTGAGCGTCCATACATTCATTCATATGCTCTCTTCGAATAAACACATCTCCCATCTCAAAATTATAAAAGACCACACAGGCCATTATACACACACACACACAGTGTGTGTATAAATCTCACTTTATAATTCACCATATAAATCTCACCTTATCCCTTCATGTTCATTGCTCCTCCAGGCGCCCGGTTGTACCACAGTGATCCATCACCTCTGCTTCGTTCTCTGGGTGCCTTGAAGCCAAGAATGTGTGACAACACAGGCATCCACTGGGGAAAGACAAGCCAGCAATTATCTTTTACATCAAATGTATCTAGACCTTATTAAAAAACTGCCACAGTTCCTCTCATATGACTTGACAAATAATTATGTCTCTCAAAAGCCCTCAGTAAACCGCTGAAAGCTAATACGGTATTCTACGTTATCGCAATGTGAAGCACTAATAAGCAAGGTAAAGCACATTTG
Source organism: Aphredoderus sayanus (assembly GCA_027564795.1). NCBI lineage: Eukaryota > Metazoa > Chordata > Actinopteri > Percopsiformes > Aphredoderidae > Aphredoderus > Aphredoderus sayanus. The sequence goes on from JAODUG010067619.1 coordinate 6,366, forward strand.
TAGTTGAGCTTTATTTGTGTAAACATGTATTTGCTTATTAACTGCATTTAAATTATACCAACAAGCATCCAGAATAAGAATACATTTATATAATTAACTACCTGAAATACTTGTTCCCTGTAATATTTTGTTTTCCTTACAACCCCTTTATCTGTCTGTCTGTCTCTGTCTGTCTGTCTGGTTATCTATCTTGCTAAAATACCTACAGAATACCTACAGATTTTTTTGTCTGCCTTTCTGTTTCTGTCTAGTTATCTTTATTGTTATCTAAGATAGCTAGTTATAGATTCTTTGTCTGTCTGTCTGCATGTCTTTCTTGTCATCTTCAGTATCTAGCAGGGTTTAAGCAGATACAAGGCTGGCCAATGAGAACAATGCATGAGGGGTCATGTGACAATCCATAATGATACTGCCTAACCCTCCAGACAGTGTCACCAACAGCCAGCCTGGTTGGCACTGGGTCCAGCAGGCAGACCAGCAGGGCTACACGGTCAGCGCGGCGACAACGGGGCCTCTCAGTGGGCTGAGCATGTCGGTTTGCCCTGCAATTATGCGCTCTCTCATCCACCCGGCCGCCCTGGCGACCTCCGGGTGAAGGTCACAGTCCAAGACGTGCCTTCGGACGCAACACAATGGAGCTCCATTCAGCAGCAGAGGGAGAGGGAGAGGAGGAGAGTGCTCAGCCAGGCAGGGGAACAGAGGCCTGGGGCCAGTTGCACCCTATCTCTCCATCTCCCCATCACTTCCATAGGCCGTCTGTGAAGCGCCCCCACCTCTCAGCGTCCACCCACATCCGTCTAGCCTTAACCCCCAGCCCCGTCTGCCGCCACGCTTTCAAACAACCCCCACCGCGTCCCCTTGGCTTTGCATTGCCAAGACGTGGGTTGTGTGCACTTCTCCCAAGTGACAGACAGGTGGCAACCTTCTGAAAAAAGGCCATGGATGCCATAGGCTTGCAAGACCATCGTGAGATCTCGAGCGTCAGTTTGACTTCCCAGCGAGAATCAGTCTGGAGAGGAAAGCAATCCTTTCCATTCTGTCCGGCATACCTAGCATGTGACCAATCAGTGCCGTACTGGTAGATACGGGCGTGGTTTAGGTGTGACGACAGCGAAAGCAACTCCAAAACAACAATGTCGGATCCTTCAGATCACCGACGGTTCATCCAATCACACGGCAAGTGTATTTCGGAAGCGCCTGCCCTTTTAAAACAGTTTAAACGGACGGCTCCCAAGATGGTTGTGTGCATAGAACTACGTTCTGTGCATGTAAGAACCATCTGGTGTGTCAGGTTATGGGTGCCTGGCTGCATGAAAACAACAACAACAACAACAACAACAACACAATGTAGCTCATTCCGCATGGCAGCGAGCGATACTCCAAAGGCATCTAACGTGTCACCTGGCGGGAATTCCGCCCACTGCCACAGCCAGCCAGAGATGTAGGACGCAGAGATTGGAACGGGGGAACGAGGTGGGTGGGAGAAGGGGTGGGGGGGGGTGAGAGGCATTAGAGGGCGCAGGGTGCACAGAGCTGGTGTTGATGGGTGGGCACAGAGACAGCAAGGATTTAAATGGAGATTGACCCCCCTCCCTCCTCCCGGGAGTAACCTAGCAACAGGCAGGAGCTGCTGTCAGATTAGGATCTGAGAGAGGGAGATAACCACTTTACTGCCCCCTGGACTGAGCAGAGCTCGAGGGCTGCAGCATTCGTGTGTGTGTGTGTGTGTGTGTCTAACCCGCAATGCCACTAGCAGAAGGCAGCTGCAGAGCTGTTTCTGAAAGCAGCGGGACTGTTAAAACAATACGGTCTGAATTCTGTACAGCAAACAGCAGTCAGTCGCCCATCCATCAATGACCAGAGCATCCACACACACACACACACACGGACACACGCATAATGCACATGCACATACACACACGTGCAAACACACGTAATGAAGCAACACACACGTGTAAATATGCACAGCAGACACGAGAGACAGTTTGACATATATGGGTACAATGGCAGTATATACGGCTAACTGCATGCCTTCCTGTCATACATACATACACACACACAAACACACCTCTGTCCATGCAGATTGGGTGCGTCACTGAAGACAATAGAGCACCAGCGGGTCTAGTGTTTGCATAACAAAAGCTCACAATGGATCTTTAACATCCCAGCGACAGCTAAAGCAACTTAAAGACAAACAATAACCTCTGAAATCACCTCTTTATCTGGCCTTTAAAAGGAAAGGTCACACATAAAATGGTAGCTAGCAAGGAGCAAGATGACATCAGTTTAAAAATAATTTTTCATGGCCAGCTATGCAGTTCAGCTGTAAAGTGATTTAAAGCATTTGACTCTATAGCCTCATTACCTCAGTATAAATCCACATGTTGATGTTTGGAATGGAATATTCCTTTTGGTTGCTGTACATCTAACATGGTTGTGTTTAAACATTTCATCTCTTTCATTGTCATGTCTATTACGCGGGCCAAAGTATTGCAGTAAAAAGATACTTGTATGGAATCTAAAACACTGGAAATACTTAGGCCAGCTGTGTAAATACTTAAAAAAATTATTTGAGATATTACGGCCAATGGAGGTCTAAAAAAGTATTGTTTTGGTTCAGCCAAATATAATGTTCTGAACAACATAGACGTATACAATAAAGTAATGAAGTGTTATCTCAAGGGTTTACCAAAGCTTCAGGATCCCTTTAAGCCACTATTCTGCTCACGTATGTGGAATTATATAAATCATTATAATTAAACAGTTTCACTTTACTAGGGGGTGACCAATACTGTTCAGGGAATCATTTAAGCACCCATTGATTTATAGAAGGATTGATCTATTTGATAGATATATTGATTGATGAAAAGTGACAGACAGAGGATTGATGGACACAAGTTGGTTTGCGGAGAAAAAATACTCCAGCGACCAATCCAAGGTCTACTTAAGATAGGTAATCAATAGACTCTCCTGTCAAATAAATAACACAGAAACAAGCAGAAAATTCACACCTGAAACAACAGACACATGCAGAGAAACAGACACACACACACACACACGCACGCACGCACGCACACGCACGCACACACACGCACACACACACACACACACACACACAGAACTGTGCACAGACACTCCTGGCCTGCTGGCTATCGGATTGAGAGGGATTTTCTGAGCAGCACGCGACTGCACTGTGACAGAGCCCCCGCCCTGTCAGCTGTGTTTGTGCAGTGACATGAGAGGGAGGGGGCGTGCGTGTGTGTGTGTGTGTGTGTGTGTGGGGGAGGAGGGGGGTCAATGGGTGTCTAAAGAGGGGGTAGATGTTCTGCATAAATGAGCATAAAAGCGCGCGGAAATCTTCTCAACAGGGCGGGGGCAGGGGCGGGGGTGGTGGAGCACGGGGGGAAAGTTGAAACAATGACTTTTGTGCAGGTGCTTGTGTGCATGCACGTGTGGAAGAGTGTCCACATTGGTGAGTGACACAGACAGACTTAATGGCATTACGCAAATAAGCCCAGGTTCAGACCTGCCTTCCTCCCTTGTTTAACGCTCTGGTCATTTGCATGTGCCCTTTAGCAATGACTAATGTAGGCTGTGTATGTAGGATTATTTGTGCTTGTGTGTCTATGAGTGTGAGGCAGAAACACAGATATCAAAACAAAGATAGAGAACCGGTGTATGCAAATTTAACTGACAGAAAAGCCGAAATTGTATGAATCCTAGTTCATCCAAAAAATTATGGTTGATCATATATAGTACGTGTATACACACACAGACATGAACACACACACACACACACACACACACACACACACACACGTGCAAGCACACACAGTCAAGATTTCCGAGCCAGATCATGTTGCTACACTGATCTCAATGCTTCGCATACAGAGATAGCAATATGAGCTCACTTTCTATTAAATTCACATAAATTAGTGACTTTATTCTAAAGGAATGAATCCATTATTTTGAACAGCATTTATTAAGGAGAATGTTTAGTCCAGTGAGAGAGATATGTACAGATAAAGTACTGCATTAACCCATCATTGAGACACACAACTGGAAGGAGAGAAGGAGGTAAATTAATTGTGTTAAAAAAAGAAACAGGACTAATAAACCGGTATAGAAACTCTAGTACAAACTAACTGAGGATGAGGGTTTTATTGTACAACTATAAAAGCTAATTTATTGATCACATATAAAGATCTACTAACATCAGAGGTATGAGGGTGGTCTGAGAATCTTCAAAGCAAATGGAATGGTAGTTAATAAATTTTATTTGACTGGGTGTGCGTGTGTCCACCCATAATGGACTGTCCATCCGTAATAGTGGAATGAGCTGTTAATTTGTGTTACAGAATGGCATGATTCAGTCAAGTGATAATGTCATACAAACATAAGAAGCAACATTGCATAAACTTGTTATTTGAGATAACACTGTTATCTGTTCGTATTTACTGGTCAGTGAGAGAGGCTGATTTTCATCCATGGACTGATTTGCATTGACAAACTGTGGAATGAAAATATTGCCCTTTGTTACTGGAGAAGCAGGATTCCAGATTATTGAAGTAAACCGTTGTACTCCAAAGTGAAAGCAGCAACACATGGAAATATATGTAAATATTGAATACAAGGTAATACAGTTTTGTTATTTTAACAGTGTTTAATGTTTTTAAAAAGAAACACACTGAAAATGTATCTGGTAATTTTAAATGTCCCAGGCCCTACTTTGGAAACTGTCGTGTAATGTTTTCCTATTTCTTAATAAGCTATCTACATTTTCAATCTAAGCTCTTTTAAATGTCACAAAGTCAAAGGTCAAAGGTCATAAATCAGTCATATCTTATAACTCCACCCTTTCATAGTTACTTGGCACCATGAATACCAAATTTTGTCGACCATCAAATGGGATTGAAAGTCTGTGACTTTTAAACAAATTAACAAAGTGGCAAATACATTATGTAATTGATGCACCATGTGGATATTCCTTGATGAGCAGTGCAAGCAAAGCAGGGCGAGGCAGGTAAAGATGAGGGGATAAAAGTCGAGGAGAGGGATCTCTGGTTCTCATTTCCAGTCGGACATTAACGCTTCATTAGCAAGCAGCATGTGCTAAATATTATTCTGAGTCTGATGGCTATCACAGCCCTATGTAATGAGATACAGGCCCTGTGAACGCATACTTAGATGCTTTCTCTTTCCCCACTGACACCTCATGACCCGTCAATTACCCTTGCATTTACATGTACGAGTGTGTGTGTGTGTGTGTGTGTGTGTGTTTTGGTATTTATGAACACATGCATAAACTCAAATGACACCTTATGACCTATCAATTTTGAACCACCTTTGTGCCCCACTTTGTGAGTGTGTTTGAACATGTATTTGTTTGAAGTAACATACTCGAGTGTATCAAACAAATTACAGCATTTGTCTGTATAGTGAGAGAGCGAGATTAAGAGAGGAAGAAAGAGAAAGGGGGTATAGACCATGTCTATCAACCTCTAAATCACATCATAGCTCTTCTTCCCAATCCCTGCAATACTAAGGTCTCATATTAGCTTCAGGACTTTAGCCCTGCTCTCCATACCCACATATCTCCCTCTGGACGATTTAGAGAGTTATTCAAATTAAGGAAAAACTTTCTCTGATAAAGACCCTCAGATGTTCCTTTAAGGGCCTTTGAAGGTTGCAGATGTAAAAGGGATTCCTCTAGAGCCATCCCCTCATTAAGAAAGATAATTGCGATCTGGATGGTTTTTGATATACACTGTTAAACCTAAGGTCTGAGATGGTTAGAGAGGAAAAGAACCACAGAAATTCATGCTGATGAAACTGGAAATAATTTAAATATTCTTTAGATGATTTCACTGCAAAGTTTGTATATGAAACAGTCTTGGAATATTAAGACACAATATGAATACAAAATAATGTCCAGCATTTCAAAACAAAACACAACTGTTAAATAAATTAGACATATATCACAATAGTTATCTGCCAAACTGTATATGTACAACAATTTCATAATTGTTTATACATATGTACATATCATTAGCATGTATATAAGTGCATTTTGTTGCATTTTGTGCTACAATATCTGATTGAAATTGTATATTTCAATTATTTTGTGTAAGAGTGAGCAGACTGTGGGGATCTATGATTCATTTTTAGCTAATCTCATCAGCTTCCATACTGTATAAATTCCGCAATATACTGTTTGAGTTTAACTGATTTGAGTTTAATTTCTTGTATTTCCCAGAAAGTGAAACGTGTATTGCCTAAGTACCGGGATACAAGACAATGTTGTTACAATTCCAAATAACATAGACACACCTAATAAGCCCTGAGAACAGTGGCAGATTATTTAAAGTGAACTACAGCACAGTGGTAGCATCGAGGCCAGTCAGGAGAAACCAGATGAAAGGTGAAAAGAACTTGGAACCCACAAGAGAATCTCTGATCAGTGAAAACACAGAGGAACATTGCAGTGCTGGATCAAAAACAAAGACAAATTCCCTGCATGTTTGCATGCAAATGTTACTGGGCTTAAAGAGCTGATTCTGAGTTGACAAGACAGTGAGGGGAAACGGATAAAGAACTACAGAGAGAAAAAGAGGAATGTTAATATTCTCTGCTGTTTCTTGGGATACATTGAAACCATTAACCTCATATATTTCCCAGAATTCCCTCTCTTTTAGTATTCTCAGTTCTGCTCAGAGATGAGAAAAAATAAAAGCTGATCTATTACAACCTGCTGTCATTTTGTCTTTACTGCAGACATACATGCATACATGCATGCATACATACATACATACACACACATACACACACACACACACACACACACACACAGGGTATACACACGTGCACACACGCGCACAAGGTACCTGTCTGTAGATTACTACTACCCCCTAGAGGTTTACAATATACCCTTTTCAAACACTTGTCATAGGATAAACACAGCTGTAGCTAATAAACTTAACGATGGGTCAGTTGGATTTAGGTGTTCTGATTATGAATTCATTGTCAATGCTTAATAACAAAACACAAAATTCAAACATAAACATCCCTCATTAATAGCATTAGCCATGCAGCTGCTGTGGTTACCTTGGTATGACATGTCTAAACAAAATGTAAAAAGGGCTGAAGTTTGTGTCACAGTATAGTATCTTGAAATCTAACAAAAAAAGAGTATGTAACATAAAATACTTCAAGCCACAGTATTAAGTAAAAACATTTTTTTTTTTTACTCTGTGTTGGTTGTTTTTATTATATTACTTAATAGCAAGAATGTATGTGTGTGTGTGTGTGTGTGTGTGTGTGTGTGTGTGTGTGTGAAATAGATAGAGCGAGAGAATAAAAGAGAGGGAGAAAGAGAGAGAGAGAGAGAGAGAGAGAGAGAGAGAGAGAGAGAGAGAGAGAGAGAGAGAGACACACACACACACACACA
>JAODUG010067639.1:0-13811 GCA_027564795.1 Aphredoderus sayanus
GTAAATCCTTGTTTATGTGTTATTGTACAACTGGCTGCAAGAATAATTTCCCCTTGGGGACAATAAACTAAACTAAAACTAAAACTAAAAAAAACTAATAAAATCTCCAACCTTAGGCCATTTGCTCATGTAAAGAAGTGTTAAAGTGTTCATTTTTGAATTAACATCTGGTAAATGAATAATTACTTGGTAATTATGTTTTTATAAATAAAGTAGAGGCTTTTAACATTGAAAGTAGTATGTTTTGATTTAATGACAATTAAGGGGTAACAGACTTATCTCCTTTGAAATGTTAATGACCTTCAAATGAACTGGACTGTTTCCTCTTTTGCATTGGAATGACGATCCATTCATGGAACATATTGTATTATTCCAAGATGTGAAAAACCTCCATTGTTATTTTTCTACTACCGAGTAGAGGAAATTAACGTTTGAGGATCAGGAACATCAAAAGCCTGGACCATGGATGCCAGACAGATGAGGGGATGAAAGCATTACCCCTTGTGGTTATGCAGATGAGGGACCATCCTACAGCTGAAACATGACTGGTTGGTTGTAAAGGATTTCCCAAAAAAAAGTTGGAGAGAAAGCGTTGTGGATACATGCAAATCATTGCAAACGAGTGCCTGGTAAGACAATACACACACACAACTGTCTGACCTAGGAATTCGACGTTGAAACAGCACAAATTAAAAGATGAAAACGAAGCGCTGCCTTTTAAAATTGCAACAGGCGAATACAATATGCACATACACGTTCCAGAGAAAACATTGAAAATGAGTAACTTTAAGTTACAAACATGGACCTGAGGTCATTATGGTGTTAAATCAAACCCTCTACACTAAGCCTTTATAACCTGTAAGTTTGGGGTACTTGGCTATCACTCAGCGTGTGAGAGTCTGAGGGAGGACTACATTGCTGGACTGGTCTCTTTATAAATAAATAATAAATACATTATACAAGATCTTGTAAGAAGTACATATTTGTCAGAATTGCCATTAAAGTTTAGTTTCTGTTTCTTCAGCGTCCTCCAATTAGAACGGGCAGTGTTCACAATGTTAATTTATTAATTTATGTTTATCTTATTTGTTTGAGTGTGGATTACAAAGTAAAAGTTCGTTTTTAACTTATTTTCTTTTCAGTATTTATGGTTATACAGTTCATGGCTGTATTTTTTATGAAAACCACAAATAAATATTACATTTAATTGTTATAATTATTGAGTTTATTGAATAACACTTATATTAACACATTGAAACCTAAAATTAGAAGTGTAATGTCAAACAGCATTGTTACAACTATTTTTACTTTTACTTGAATTCGAATACAAATAGATTTGCTGCCTCAACACATACAAACACTGGACTCGCTGCACATCCCTAGTTTCTACATAGCAAAGAAGCACATTTCTAATTCTCCTGTTCTTCCGCCTCATTTCCATCTATGGCTATTACAGACCGGGATGGTAACAGTCTACTTTGAAGAAGAAAAAAAAAAAAAAAAAGACCTTTGTCTGAGATTACCTGAAGGATTTCTTTCCTGGCCCTGAGAATCTTCTCAGGAGGAAGAAGCTATGGGATGTTATCAGTCTAAAGGTAAATGCACTTTATTACAAAGTTAAAAGCACTAATGTGAGAATACTACTGACCAAGACGCCAACTGTTTTAGTGGAAGTGGGATTATACTGTGAACCATGTCGTGTTCAATAATTGGCTTCAGGAGTAAAAAGGACACTCACATTGAGACTTTAAGTAAAATAGAGACTGTATTAAAAAGCAATGATTTATCAGCAAATACAATGTGTGCTCGGCCGAGGGCTCAACCAAAAAAAACAGTACTCTTACTTAGCTGTGTCAACCAGGAAGAGCCCCAAATACCTAATTCTAACTTTCCTTAACACTTGCACATGTCGTACTTTACAGAACATTAGCAGCAAACGCTGTTGATCACAACTAATGAAGTTCCAGATCTCCAGTGATGTGTGGTTCACCCCCCCCCCCCACCCCATAGTACTGTAGTGATATGCACGTTTTTCCATGTTGTTAAGTTATTTTTAATAAATTAATAATTTACCCAATGCGGTGTTTGTTTTTCAAACACCACCATTATTTTATGATTTTGAATTATTACTGTACCTCACATATTTTGTTATAATCTTTAGTGATGTTAAGATTTAACATGATTTTGGCCAACCTCTTTTTTCTCCTCTCCACAGCAGGGGTTGTAGCCAATCTAGTGGTTTGTCCAATGACCATGGTCACAAACACGGACCACGGTCACTACCACTAGGGACGCTACAGCTAGTGGTCTGGACCAGTTGCCGTGTTCTGTGGCAAGTCTCGTGGTCCCTGTGGCAAGTCTCGTGGTCCCTGTGGCAAGTCTCATGGTCCCTGTGGCAAGTCTCATGATCTCTGTGGCAAGTCTCGTGATCTCTGTGGCAAGTCTCGTGATCTCTGTGGCAAGTCTCGTGGTCCCTGTGGCAAGTCTCGTGGTCCCTGTGGCAAGTCTCGTGATCTCTGTGGTCAATCTCGTGGTCCTTGTGGCAGGTCTCGTGGTATCTCATAGTAAATCTCATGGTTTGTCGTGGTATGTGTCGTGGTCTCTGTGGTCTCTGTGGCCACTACGAGTTTCCCTGTACTTGTATGGCATTTAATGGTTGTTAAGACATCCACAATACATTTTAATACTTTTCCGTTGGCACACAGTGTTTTATAGGCACAATAACGGTGTCTTAAATTGTTTTGTACATGACGTTATACATATTTCATTGTTCTACCTGATCATATGCCTATTCAACACAACTAGGTTACATACAGTACAGTAATAAAGGTTCTACAGGGCAATCTGCGGATCACTTTGACAACAAGGACCACTAGACGGACCACAGTGACCACTCTTGTTCAACTGCTTAGTCAGTGTGGACAAGCAGGTGAGTGGTTATTTTAACAAGTGGTCTGAGGGCCGTCACAGTGTTCTTATGGTCCTGGCATGAGACGGGCAGAGCAATGTGCAAAACAATAGGAGTACGGTGAATGGCAGATCAACTTGGTCTGGTCTGTCTACTGACCATCGTCACTACCACTAGGGGCACTACAGCTAGTGGCCCGGACCAGTTCCCGTGGTCATTCTCGTGGTCTGTGGTAATGGTCTCAGTGGTTGAAGCAAAGCCACACTACATGCGAGCAGAACACGGCATTGCAAGATGGCCGCACGTGTCTAATACACTAACAAGCATTGCGCCAGATACCGATACCAACTGAAAAGTATTTTACAGTGTATTGTTGATGTGTTAACCATTAAATGCCGTACCAGTACAGTGAAACTCGTAGTGGCCACAGAGACCACAACACATACCACGACGGACCACGAGATTTACTATGAGAGACCATGAGACTTGCCACAGGGACCACGAGATTTACCACGACGGACCACGAGACTTACCACAGGGACCACGGCAATGACCACGGCAACTGGTCCGGACCACTAGCTGTAGGGCCCCAAGTGGTAGTGACCGTGGTCCGTGTTTGTGACCATGGTTATTGGACAGACCACTAGATTGGCTACAACCCCCTCTCCATGTCAGTGGGGAAACCATACATTCGTTTCCCTTTCTCAAAACGATTAGAGCATTCCCATGCACACATGGTGTAAATTATGACCGCATAGAAAATAGGCCAGACAAACTGCTTTACTTTTTCTTATTTAGGCTATTTAATTAATAGTGCAGAGAAAGATACATTAGACATAACAAAATAAACTTGTACAAGTATAGTAAAGTACTTACAAAATTGTGATTCCCTCTAAATGTATCAATACACTTTACAATGTGCTTGTTCTTCACTACTGTTGTGTATTCAAATTTAGCCAAAAGAAGTTAAGGACTGACTCAAAACATTTAACATAATAAAGAAAATGTATTAAAAGCATATGAACATTACACATTTTTGAGCCATTAAAAACAGTCCCACTCCTTTTTATTAACTCTGGTTAGTCCCTCCCCCTCCCTCTCTGATTGGCTGTCAATCCAGGTAAGGTTCTTCTTCTTTCCCTTGACCTCTAACCCCACGTGTCTCTTATACTACCCCTTCTGGTCTGGATGAGAATTGCGTTGACCAACCTAATATACATGGAGTATGTTTGGAAAACATGCAGCATATATTGAAGACAAATGAACATGAATACAATTGTAATGCATAAAATAAAGAATATAACATTATAATATTTTACAATCTCACACTACCATACAACACGAAAGCCTGCGTTTAGTTATCTTAATCTTAACCGACCCGACCCCGGATAAGCGGTTTAAGATGGATGGAATCTTAATAATTAATATAAATAGCGACACTTTTCAAGATAATGTAGACTGTCGGAACTGTATATCTACAACGACGGCAAGTACAGTACTTAAAAGTTAAAATCCGCTATTTCATGATTAGCATGAAGTGAAGAGAATAACGGTACGTTACTTTTCTGTACTGTTCAGTACTGTTCACTTTTACTGTTACTGTACTCTAATCCTGAAATAGCGGATGTTACTTTTATTTTGTAAAAGTTTGTTACTACATGTACATGTCGGTTTTCTATATTAGTTAATAAATTATTACATTATTATTATTTTAAATCAACGCATTTATTCACTACTAATTACCAATAATCAGAGTTATGGAATTGTATTTCTCAGTTGAAATAGCCTGACAAGCACTTCCTGGAACAATATGCGTCTAAATGAATCACGTGACCATCGAGCATTCTGAACTTCCGTTGATGCAATTCTCTCTTCTCCATGGTTCTGGTAAATTGTAGCAAAAGCCACGCCCGGTTAAATAACGTGTACGAATCCAATGTACGCAACCCCTCCGACGTCACTCAATGAACGTGGCCCTATCACTGCGCAGTGCGTGTAACGTAGAGGGTGGGCGCTACCGGGTGGAGGGTCATCATGTTTTCCCTAGCATCTGCGAGACTGGGTCCAATGAGATCACGCCGCGTTCCGGGCCCAATGGCGAGTGAAAACCGGCGATAAACCGGTGAATATAAACTAAACTTTTGTATATCAAGAGGTGTCAAATCTGTAACACAGACAACTAAGCTTGTAAACACATCGAATAGGAGCACTCAGTTTACTTGAAACGCGTGAGAGTGGCCGGTTATTTGTGCTGCCTACAAGAGGTAAGTTCAATGTGTGTCAATCGCGTGTTTATGGCCATTGGTTGTCAAACTGGATAAGGAATAGTAATATAAACGATAAGTTCATAGTCGATGCGCCAGGTATAGACGTTGTTTCTAGCTACTAATAGGGTAAAACAAAAATAACAGTAGTGGTCTGCTTTGGAATGTTCACGCTTATACTGTACAGTAGCCGTGCATCCATTTAATATTTCTGCGTTCATGCTTCACTGTGGGCTGGAAGTTTCTGTCATTGTACAGAATGACTACCCGTAGACTAATAACTAATATTTCAGATGTGTGTTATGTTGTATTTTTATTTATATGGCAAAGAGTGCTTCCTTTGACCAATAACAAGTCAAAGTACATAATAGCTAGAGCTAGAAATATTGCCTATAGTATACATTTATATTTAATCAACTAACAATGACACTGATGCCACGTGTTTGGAAACGGTATACAACAACTTGGGTGAGATCAAGTTCCCCCTAGATTGCCACCTGGGCTGCGTTCAGGACTTTTTAATGTTTAAGTGTACGGATACTGGACTGGAAGTGGACGGAATCTCTAGTTATAAAACGTTTGTTGGTTTTGGTATGTTCACATGGCTAATGTCGATAAAGTAGCCTATTTATGCTTTGCTGCAGCAGCAAGCATCAGCCATACAGAGTACATACAACCACCCATGTAGTTGCTGGCGCACACAAAACCAGTACCAGATTTTCAGAAGGATTTGTCCAGACTGCTAAAAACACTTATATATTTATTTACTTGTTTTTTTTTAATTTCTGAATGAGGGCATATATTTCAAGTGAAATATGCTGGTAATGATCACCACTTTTGCTACTGGTATAAAACATCCTAACACGCTATGCATTTGAAAGACCATCAGTGAGACTGTAGAGGTTTTACTTAGTCAAGCAACATTCACCTCAGAAAAGGCAGCAAACATCTTTGAATGCATATTGAGCAGGAATGGCGAGACTGTAATATTGTAGTATGGTGCAGTTTGTTTGTGTTCCCACCTACAGAATCAGGGCTGTGTCGTGACACCAGATTATTTTACAGCGCTTGCACAGAGAGCTAGCAGACTTTGAGGAGTTATTCACTGACTTTGACACTGTAATGGGTTATAATTGTATACTTCACTGTTAATGGCTGTGCATTTAATGATGGTTGTTCTCAACAGCATCAGAATGTTCACCCTAGGTATGAAATGAATGAATGGAAAGGCAGGAACAACGGCATTACACATTCAGTATGGACCGTACTGATGCCAATACAAAAGCTTCCTATTTTAGTATATAGTATTAACAGCAGTGGCAAATGTTTCTCCAAACTGAATTTTAAACCAGAAAGTATTGTTTTGTTGTTGTTAGCCTCTCACACTTGTCTTAATTGGAATTATAAAACACCCCAGAGGTTAATAGAATAGATGGCCAAGTTAAATAAGTATGTATTTTATGCTACAGGTCGTCATGTGGAGGAATTTGGCACTGTGTGCCCTTTTTGGCTTTGTAGTGGCAATGCTGCCATTTCACACAGGTAATGCATGCTTTTATATTTGGCTTTATTGTAATATCTGATGCAGGTCAGCTGTAGTGTCAACTTCTTTGAATTCTATGATTAATTTATATTGTGACCGTAACCTCTTTTGCAGATTCTGTAGCTGTCATGTCAATTGACTTAGGGAGTGAATGGATGAAAATAGCAATAGTGAAACCTGGTGTGCCAATGGAGATCGCTCTGAACAGGTATGTATTGGTTAAAGTGTAGTAGATTATCCTGTCCTAGTTTTCCTTTGTGAAATTAATTGTCCATGCATGCCATTGCATAATTCAAATAGAACCCTGGCCAGTTTTGGCTTGGCTTTCATTTTCCAGTCTTTTGCAGCTAATTAATGACTCTTGACTACCAAAATGTAATGGGGGATAAAAACTCACTTTAGTGTTTTGAGTGTTTTTACTGATTTTATAATGAAATGGACCATTGAGGAGGGGGCGGATAGGGAGAGTGAAGGCTAAAGTGTTTTTTCATGCACTGGTAAATTTTTGAGATTTTGGGTAATTTTACTTCCTTACCATTCCATTGCATTTTTTCTCAATACAGCACTGTGATCATTGTCTGCACTGTCATCACAGATACCATTGTAAAGTTCTCTCTCTCCTTTGTATCAGCTTTGACTAGATTTCTGACAATTTGATTCGATCAGATGCGTCATGTGACATGCTATGACACAAAGTGTCTTAAATGCAAGGGAAAACAAATGCAATACATTAAGCTGTTTAAGAAATGCTACTACAAAGTGCAAGTGCAGCACTCCCTTTGTTTCAGCTGTCATTTGGAAAGGAGGATTATTATTATTATTATTATTATTATTATTATTATTGTTATTTAGGGCCCGAGCATCAAGGGTGCAAGGACCCTATTGAAATTGCTCTGATTTTTGACTTCAATACTATCTGAGAATAATCACCAGACATGGGTTATGGCATGACATGATCATTGTGAGTTTTCGTGGGCGGCGGTGGGTATGTATCGTATCGTATCCAGACGCACAGAAAAGGTTCTTGGAGCCTAAATCGTCGGCCATTTTGAGGTTTTTTAGCAATTTTCCGCCATTTACACGCTATGTACTTTAACAAACTCCTCCTAGAGATTTCATCTGAGTGAATTAAAAATGTTCCTGTGTTGTAAAGAACCTATTGATTTAAAAGTTGTACAAACTTTAATTGTTTGATAAAAACATTGAACATATTCACTGGCATTGTGTTGAATATCGATGATTCACCATGAAACATCATTTTCATATAACTCCAGTGTATATGTTCACACATGCACCAAATTATACAGTCTTGTCAAACGTCCAGCCCTGACTACACTCGTAGGGCAATATTCACTCATAGTCCTAGCGCCACCTACTGGCTACAGGAAATATCATGCTTTACATTGTGATGTGTTGCTTCTTGCAGGTTAGTCACATCCACTTCAAAACTGACTCAGAAAAGCCCTAACACATGTATGATGGTAACTTGTGAAGCTTTTGAGTCCTCGTGCAAATTCACACCTGCGACATGGCGATGAAGAATCACCCTTCGCCGTGACATCGGAAGTTGTTGTAACTCCTCTGTACATGCTCAAATCTGTACCAAACTTTACACGCTTCATACAACCTTTGCCCTGAATATGCCAATGCATCAGATTTCACAAATTGTCATAGCGCCACATACTGGCGACAGCTAGTAAGACAATATCAGATTTTTATAAAATGCAAATGTTCTGATTTACAGTAGATATACTGGAACACTTTCTATATTTTAAGTGTACACTAGCACCACCTAATGGACACAGAAAGTAGCACTTATCTTCTTAGTTGAGCGGCAAAAACATGCAAAAAGTTTGATCTGATCCGCTGTGGAGCCACATGGCCCAACATGCGCAAGGGGTGCGAGGGCCCGCCCAGTGTTGCTTGCAACCCTAGTGAAATCGATGAGATCATTATTGAAATTGCTGTCATTGTTTTTCATTTGCGGTTTGATTACACTTTTGACTGCTTTATCATGAACAAAAACTCTGCACACATCTCTCTGGCTTGCTGGGGAAAGCAATGTGTTGGCGTTAAGTAAACAAGCCCGCTGCACAATGCATGCAGAACTAAAGGGGAATCGTTTTCAGAGTTGTTTTTTTTTGTCTCCGCTGTTGGACACTGCCGATCGCCGAGTTATATCTACCTGCTTCGCACAAGAGCCATTTCTCTTCTTTGTACCAACCACACTAAGGTTATATGTAATTTAATAATGATTAATAAATGTTGCATTGCTACAACATGTCGCGGAGGTGAGGCACAATATTTCCTGAGTAGTTTAATGATTCGGCTTTACACACCCGAATCAAAACATGGAACAGGTGCAATGTGGCATCTGTGTGTAACTGGATGCAACGCGAGTGTGCGTCAGCGACAAAAGCAGTTTTATTACTATTGTAGTAACTGTTGTAATGTGATAACTCTGGCTGGCTGGCTGGGCCCGGCAGCAGATGTTCACTTCGAAACACCCGGTTGTCTCCAGGCCACATAGATTTGACTGTGTGCTATGAATATTTAGTCTTTTTCGAAACACAAGCAATATTCCTTCATGCTAATGGAGTGTATGAAAGAACAAGCTTGATATGAAAACTTTCCACTTTAGTGTGTCCCCAATATACTGATATTAAATGCTCCGTCTTTGGTTAACATTAAATACTCATATTTGCATTTTGTTTTATCCCATAAAGAAAATAACAGCTAGACAATTTAATATTTGAAAACTGTTATAATAATTTGGTGTTATGTTTTCACAGGGAGTCGAGGAGAAAAACACCGACAGCCATTTGTCTAAAAGAAAATGAGCGACTGTTTGGAGACAGTGCGTTAGGAATGGTATGATTCCACTCCTCTTCAAAAATTAAGTTAAAATGTCAGCCATCCATTTGGCTGATCCCCATGATCAGATGGGAGGCGTAATTGCTTGTCTCTGGGTATTGTGGCTAAGGCTGGTACTGCACGGAAATTCGGCAGAAAGGGGTCCATTGATGATCTCTAAAACAAATCTGAACATTGCAACACTACATGTTCAAAAACAATCCGTGTATCATTTGTTCATATGAAAATAACTAAAACTACCAATGAATGGTAATTTGAAAATGATTAGATAAAGTATAAATAAAACATCGTACTTCTGAAGTGATAACTAATTTTATTTATCTTTTGTAAGTGATATTCCATCTGATATTTTGCCTTCTGTGACTTTATTGTAGATGGTTTTAAAGAGACAGGCAAGGAAAATCAGTCTTTTAGTCTTACTTTGTAAATAGCCTTGTGTGTAATTTTTACTACATTAGGAGTGTGTCAATAAATAAGAAGATACAGAAGTTAGATGGAGATGTGTGTAAAACAACATCTCTAGGTGACTACTTTTTTCTTTGTGCAGGGAAACCACCTGAGTCTTGATTATGATCAAGCATGGTATCACGAGGCTACTCAGTCAGCTTTGTCAAAACCAGGGCTGCATCCAAATAGTCATTTTGCTAAGGAACCTTCCTAATTGAGTGAAGTGACCAAGACGCATCTTTGTCGTAGCCATATGAGCGGTTCATATTCTCTATGGTGCTTCCTTTTTTATCTCCTTTAGCATAGGTACCCTGGACAATACTTTATGAAAGGAAACGATGTAGTCCCACAAATATTTTCATTGCAGCATTTTGCCATTCACTAAAATAAGCTATAAAATGTTATTTTTTTCATACAGTATACTAATTGCTATGCATGTCAATAGCCTATGAGTGGCAGGAGGGTGAGTTTGAGCAACCATTCTTAATGTGACAACCATTTCCTTTCACTTTTGTGATTGGTAGACCAATATATATTTTATTTCAATTAAACTAAAACTTTGGTAATAAAGTATTTTTCACCGGGTTGTCTTTTTGTATAGTTGAACTGTGGGATGTCATTTTATCCTTTCATGGCTGCAACTTAATTCAGCCATTTCACTATTTTTGGAACCTTCGTGACAAAATAATATTTATAATACTGTGTTTGGCTAAGGTAAAAATAGTTATGATGAGCTTTTAGCAGAGCGTTTTCCTTTTAAGGTGGATGTGCAGAATACATACGCAGCTTATATTTTAGCATGCTATTGTGTTTTTGGCAATATGCATGGTGCAGCCCTGTTGCCCCTGGGGGCTCTTGTTTTGAAGATGTTTTAAAGAAGATATGAGTGTAAAGGTTTAATGCCGTTATGCTAAATTATCGGAGTACAAGTATATTATTGGAAGTTGATCAAAAGACCCGGGGCTAGTACAAAAGACCCGGGGCTTAAGCCCAGGAAGCCCATACCAAATGACGCCAATGGCTTTTGCTAGTTAGTCCTACATATAACTAAAACTAGCATCTTCTCATACATTATAAAAAGTGTATGAAGGTTGAGCGGTTCTGTTAGGGATAACTAGCTGTTAGCTGTTGTTAAATAGGTACTGCAGATGAGTGAAGTGAGATGCTTTTACTGTAGGTATCCAACCATCCAGCAGTCCAAGCATTGCATTCTTTCATTTGGGGAAATAGAAAGCCTTGTCTCTGGTCTTATGGAACACCCAACCACATAACAACATAGCCCAAATCATTTTACTGTTTATTTTGGAGATCAATACCAGTTACAACAGCATTTCATTACGATACCTACCCTGTTTATGCCTTTTGAAGGTAAAACCGAAAACATTCCAGTGCCAGATTATATTTCCCAAAGATTTAATATTTGTTGAAAGAAAAAAACAAAATGGAATGTGAGAGCTGTTTTTTTACATTTTCCAATTTAAGCACAGAATGTAATTTGTTTTGTAAACGAATGTTGAAAAACAAAGGGGTCTTTGTTTTTGAGTGATAGACGGATAAAATACAATTTATGATAAGCACGAGCATGGATTTACGGACATGCAGTAGCCGTAGAATACCCAGTTGTGCATGCATGTTATGTTTTCTTATCTGGAACCAAAACCTGGAAGTCGGGACTTGAGCTATCTTTTGCTGCATGCACCCTGGGAGCACATTCCAATCAAATAAATGGCTGTTATTTAAGTGCTTTATCTACTTCATGTACTACATCCATGGCTGTTCTTCTGTTGCTAATGGTTTCCCTTGCTAACATTTCAGTCTGTGAAGAACCCAAAGGTGGTCTACAGGCACTTCCAGACCCTCCTTGGCAAGAAACATGAAAACCCCCAAGTAGGACTTTATCAGACACACTTCCCTGAACACCTGCTTCGGAAAGACCCTGTTAGAGGCACAGTTTACTTTCAGAACACAGAGTAAGTCTTACGCTGCAAAGCCAATCACACCACCACCCCCTAGTCCCGACCACACCACGTCATTGGTTATGATTCCTGTATTAAAGGGGACAAATATGCTCCTTTTCCACATTCCGTTAATACAGTTCCTTGAGGTCCTAATGTAATATCAAATGATTAATTTTAAGAGCTCACAGCTCAGCCCCTCTTTACAGGCCTTTCAAAATTACGTAGTTTCCGTGACTTTTACTTTAAATGCAATTTAAACAGCGTTGTGAACAACGTTGTTCACTCTGTCCCCTTTTCCGCGTCGGTGCCGATGCTGCCATTGGACAACACAGCTTATAACATGGATGCGACATAATGGTTTGAACCAGAAGCCCTTTTTACACTGCATTTTCAAGTTGTAATACTGCACCTTTTGTTCTACCTTGCTGTTCCGTGTAAAAGGTAAATGAGGCGGTATGGGGTTGTTTTTGTTTGCCTCAATTCTACATTGAGGCAAACGCTCAATTCATTCATACAGACATTCATACAGACTACCCAAAAAAACGGAATTAATTGTCCAGCTAGATCCTTCAATTGTTGGTAGACAAATGTACCACTGAAAGCCCTGTATATGTTTTTTGTTTTTTGGTCCGTCTTCATAATTTTATCCCCTTTTAAGGTTGTTGAATTGATTGGCATTGTCCTGGTCTGGCAGTGGTTGTTGGCAAATTATAGGCAGTGGTTGTTGTTGATGATGCGTATTAAGTCTTCCCCTAGCCTTCTGATGATTAAAGAGTTGTTGACATCTGTGCATTATATAGATTTAACCTGACTTTTGTCTCACCCCTTAATGTACTTTGTTATAACAGAGAAATGCAGTATACCCCAGAGGAGCTCCTGGGAATGGTTTTAAATTATTCTCGTGGAGTTGCTCAAGACTTTGCAGGTGATTTTATTCTAAATGTATTATCAGTTTAAAGTTAATGTATTTAACATGTGTATTTTAATATATGTATGCTTTTTTTTCTCTTGTCCCCTTACCTTTCCGCAACCCACAGAACAAACTATCAAAGATGTAGTGATCACAGTTCCAGCCTTTTTCAACCAAGCAGAGCGCAGGGCAGTCCTACAGGCAGCCCAGATGGCGGGACTGAAGGTCCTTCAACTTATCAATGATAACACAGCCGTAGCTTTGAACTATGGGGTGTTCAGGAGAAAAGACATTGATAACACAGCTAAGGTACACATCCCCTTTCCTAACACACAGACACACTGATGAATAGACTTTTTCTGTAAAGGCATTCATCAGTGATGTCTTGTCCCCTATGTAGAGTATGTTGTTCTATGACATGGGCTCTGGCAGCACCACGGCCAGCATTGTCACATACCAGACGGTAAAAACCAAGGAGTCGGGCACACAGCCGCAACTGCAGATCCGAGGTGTTGGGTGAGTCCTCAGTCCTGAAGCCAATGTGACCTGATCAACTCTCTTTACAGACATGTCATAGCAGGGTTCACATACAGTTAATAATGTAAATCGCGTGTACAACTGAAACACAGATCTTACGGTTTCGATCGTATAATGGTTTAGAGTCATGGATCAGATCATTTTTCAGATGCTTTATTAGGGATGTACTCGAATCCATCCATCCATCCATCCATCTTCAACCGCTTATCCGAGGCCGGGTCGCGGGGGCAGCAGCTCCATCAAGGAATCCCAAACTTCCCTTTCCCTGGCCACATTGGCCAGCTCTGACTGGCGGATCCCGAGGCGTTCCCAGGCCAGTGTGGAGATATAATCTCTCCACCTTGTCCTGGGTCTTCCCCGAGGCCTCCTC
>JAODUG010067650.1:0-13811 GCA_027564795.1 Aphredoderus sayanus
TAAATAAATACACACAGCAATGCCAATTGAAAAACACACAAATCATACACAATCAGATGGCGCCGCCGTGTGGAGTACATTACGAGGGTTAAGTCTTGGCTATGCTGCCTGCAATACTGTATTGCACAAGCCGCTGTATTCATTATCAGTCACTACTAGGCTCATCGCACTCTGAAGTCAGTGCTACTGACGTCAGACACACATTCACGTGGGCCATTTCTCAATCTGGAAAGCAGCAGCATCCGGGCTTGGCTGTGGTTGTTTGGTGTGATGTTCTGTGTTGTGACCTAATAATAAAATATAGGAACCCATCAGTTCTCTCTGTCTGCACTGGAAGCAGACAGGGCATCTGTCTCTTCATGTTTGTACACACACACAATCTCGCAGGGCTTTTCTACAATTTGCAGAATAAAATTACTGACGAAGCAGCAAAGCAAAGTTTTGAGATTTTTAATACCTGTGTTTGGAAAAGTAGCAGAATGATGCCTACAGGACACTCTTGCTTGCTATAAATATATACCAATATTTAGAAAAATCTAAAACTACATTATTTATCATTTTAATTTTTCCTTTCTCCTTTAAAACAAGTTTTCATAATGGTTAAAATTCTATGTGAAAGTAAAATTTTCACGTGTGCTCAAAGAGGGACAATATAAAGCAGCATAAAATCCCTGTACATTGATGCAAATAAAAAACTCATCCTAAACAAGAGGCCACAGGGCATTTATTGGTTCATTTTATGCAACAATTGAGACAGACATGTCACAATGCTACATTCACTCCAGTGACTCTTGGTTACAGTGGTGATATTGTGTTTGATTAACACAGCCAACAAGGGATACATTCATATGCAGTAGGTCATCGTATTTTGGAGCCAAAATTGTTCTCTCACTCCGTGCTCTAAAGCCATCATCACTAGCAACTGTCGAGCTTGATATTAACAATACATTCATCCGAGCAGGAATGTCAGTTCAAGGCATCAATACATATTTGGAAAACTGTATGGTGTTTCATACAGTGAAATGTGACATTTTAGTGACCCTCTTCTACCTAGAATAAAACAAGGTACAGTACAATATTGGAATAATGGCACACTACATGTACTCTATGCATGACAAAGCACATATTAACTTGCCATATTATTCTTGTACATATTCGTTTAGACATAACTCTTTTCTGCAAAACACAGTTGGGATCATGCAGGGAAAGAGGACACAGGTACTTGATTTTGACCCTTGGTCAAAGCCAAATGTTTTAATAATGCACATCAAAATGTTTGACTATTAACCTCTACAGTCATACATTGTATATCAGCTCACTGTAACCTATAGATTTAAACAGCACGTCCCATCAAGTAGCTTTTTAAACAATAATAAGATGCCATGGGGACAACATCTGCTATATTTAGCATACCAATTTACCAAAACATTAGAAGTTATGCAAAAGGTCACATCAGAGAAATAAATCACCTTCTGATTGTCTTGCATGCATTTCCCTTGAATGTGTCCAACCTGTCTGTTTCAAACTGGTCTTGTCCCTTTGTATCTCGTGTCAATGTGTCTCTCCGTCATTCCTACCCCACTATGCGTGTGTTTGAGTGACAGCTGTAGAGATACACAACACCTGAATGTTGTGTCGGGCCATTCTACTGTGACCCCGTGAAACCACAAGGTGAGCAACGACCAAGAGTGACAGCCTAAATGCGGGGTTACCTGAGTGTGCAGCAGCTTGACCATTAAGCACTGTCAAATGTCTTCCCTGTGTTGCTCATCGACCGGTCAGTCTCTCTCGTTGGTCTCATTGCAGAAGCCGTGATAATTAAGCAACAGTCTTGGAATGGTAATATTATTTGGGAGAGGAGTGTCTCACTGTAAAGTCCTTACACCAAGGGGGGGTCCTCTGATTGGTTCAATGGGCTGCATGGGGGTGCTGTGCTCAAGGAACGGAAGGCAAAGATGGATGGATCATAAGTGTACCTGGGTGAAGGGCGAGCTCCAGTCAAACTCTATAGAGAGAGAATGAAAGAGAGGGTTTCCCCAGTTAATGTAGGTATCAGCAGTACTTATGCCTTTATTGTGGATAATCTAAATGAACAGCCGGCCCCTAAAACGTAAACAAACAGATTTCATTTTCATCTTGATAGGTTTTATGGTTGGGCCGTACATGTGACAAAATAGACTCAACAGATGCTCTTCATTGTAGAGTTTCAGTGACATGAATGCTTTTCCACTGTCAGGGCCAGGCCCTCCAGGAAGAACCTCAGGCTTTACTGCTCTGCAAGCCCTCTCTAAAATTAGCCCTGGTCATTTTCCTCCCAACAGGAAACTAGAGGAAATGGCTTTGTGTGATTTGGCTGTGAGGCAGCACTTTCTCCAGGCCTTGCTGAGAGAGAATGAACCTATAACAAGGTGGGCTGTGAGAGATAGGGACCTTAAGATAGATTGTCTAACTGTAATCTGGATCTGAACCTACAGGTTTGACACCATATAACAGCGAGAGATTGTGTTTGTGCGTGTGTGCGTGTGTTTGTATGTTTGTGTGCGTGTGTTTTTGTGCATGTGCATGTGCGTTTATGCGTGCACACATTTGTGCGTGCACAGCTGCCATTACAAACCCACTCAGCAAAGCAAGCGTTCAAGCTTTATGTCAGCACAAACTGGGTCATTGTAACTGCAGTACCATTCACCCTTGGAGTTGTGAAAAGCTGCCCAGTATTATAGGAAAAGTACCTAGTCACAACAACCCATAGAAAATAAGGCCTTATTGAGACTACAGGTGTTACTATTACATCACTCTTCAGGGAATAAAGTCTGACAGCTGGGTCATGGTTGCATGGCAACAATTCCCATTATCAGTTTACTGCTTTTCATATACCAAGATAGACATTAACCAATGGCCTTGTACATAGGCTTAACCCTGGCTTCTGAAGTAGTAAAGAAGACAAATGTCAGCAGAGGGACAAGCTATAGATGCAAGTATGTTAATATGTTCTCCATATGGTTGATGTAAGTCAGCTCAGCTGGAGGTGTCTGGGGGTGGGGTGGGTTGGGGCGTCCCTACCCACATGTGTGTCATAAGCATGTTAGTAACAGCGCTCTGTTCTGCAGATGACGGACGTTTACTGCACTTTTACTGCACAGTCAGCAAAGTCAGACAAAGTTCAAGTCCTTCACATTGTACAAAATGGTTAGTTAATAAAAGTAACTGCTGGACCAACTTTATTTCAGATGGATAATCACCAAATGTGTCGGACATGTGGACATAGTCATCATAGTCTTGTTAAGGGTTTATTATTGATTATTGTTACAGTATATTTATTTAATTTATAAAAACACTTGCAATCTGTGTGTATTACATGTAATAATGAAAAATCCT
Source organism: Aphredoderus sayanus (assembly GCA_027564795.1). Classification (NCBI taxonomy): domain Eukaryota; kingdom Metazoa; phylum Chordata; class Actinopteri; order Percopsiformes; family Aphredoderidae; genus Aphredoderus; species Aphredoderus sayanus. The sequence goes on from JAODUG010067650.1 coordinate 3,376, forward strand.
AACCATTTATATAGATACATCGATATAGCTATCTATAGATATAGATACTGTACATACATGTTTTTCCTTGTATGCTATTTCCACATATTGAATTAACTGGCTATCCCCACTTTCCTACATCACCTCTTAAAAACCATCCGTCTCTCCCTTTAACGCCTGAGAATGCCCTTTGTCATCACCTCTAAACATTGATCAGCTCAGTAGTCGTGCATCTGTTTAGCTCCGACACACAGACAGCATCACTGCCCTCCGCACCCTGTGACACCCCCCACTCAACCCTGCAACCACTCTCCAATGGCATAGGCCCCAGTCATGGGCCCCCTGCCCCCATGGCCCCTTTCCCTAAAATCTGTCTCCTGGATCTGGTGTCCCTCCTTGGACTCCAGCCAGGAAACTGAGGAGTTGAAATATAACAGAGGAAACCAGAGAGAGGCCAGGGGACGACATATTGACGGACAAGAAGAAAGAGAAAGGGTGGATCATAGCACTGAACGATGGGTTCACCACAGCGAACCCCTCAGAGAGGCCCAGGGGCCCCAAATGGCTCGTGGATCCTCAGAGCTGTGGCCAGTGCCCACAGACATCACAGACAATAGAAACCGCTCCACCAACTAGACCAGACAGTAGTCGAGCAAATGAGCAATAGCTGCATATGTATCAGTGGACCTACTGTACTGTAAACAGATGCTAGCTGGGCTATAAATGGAAAGAGTCTTCATCCAGGGGAACTGCACAACACTATCTCCGTCTCTCCTTCCATTTCTTTCTTTACAATCACTTGCCTTGACTGCATGTGCTGTTCTGTATGTCCTTGACATAGCTTGAGAACCTTTCAGAACGGATAGCAGTGGAGTAGCCCTAAATATACAGGACGTTTCTGTCTGTGTGTGCGTAAACAAGTGTGTCATTGGCTTCAGTTGACACTATCCCACACAACGTGATAATAACGTCACTTTTCTCACCACGCTGAGCCTCCTTCTGGAGTGTCCTGTATTGTGCCAAGGCTCAGAGACTTGTTCCAACCGACTGTAGCTCCCCAACTAGCTTCCCTTGTCCACTACAAGCAAAATCAAACAGATAGGCCCTATGCAGAGGCCACCCTGGGTTGGTTGTATCTGAAAACATTTACAGATTTATTCTAAAACCAGAAATCTATTATTTGTTTGTCAAAAAGACAAAATACCTTAATTAAGTGTTGTGTTATTTGCACACTCAGCATCATTCTACCACTAGGGCATGGGAGCAAACACTGTTACCAGATGCTGACCCAGCATGCACTTGGATGGTTATCAAGGTTCTGGCTACCACACAGACCGGACTGTTCACGGGTGCCGAGCAACCTAGCAACCTAGCAACATTACCGCTACTGTAATTGACACCTTTATCTACTCCATTGTGGTTCTGCATAAAAGGAAAAGTGACTTTGTGTGTGAATGTGTGTGTGTATGATGCAGGCAACTTAAAAGTCCCATAAATACAACATACATGATTACTACAAGCTCAAGCAGATTTTAACGGAACACAAGTTAAAGGAAAGAAACTCACCCGACTCTTTATAGTGCGCGTTTTCCCTCCACAGTTCTTTTTAAGCAACATTTTCTGCAGAGAGAACACAATTTGAAGTTAGCTGTGCTTTGTGCGACTGCAGACATAACTATTCATGCCATTAGTCTCCTATAATGTTGTCTTGAACTTCTCACTCAAAACTACAGTACATGTTGGACCTTCATCATCACCATGACTTTGTTCTAACTTGTAAACAAGCACACATCTGCAGTAAAACATCTGTCCGAGATGTGCGTCTGCATAACCCTCCCTCCCCAAACATTAACTTTGGAATCCCATCCCGTCATCATAAACTTGTGAGCATTTCCCACATGAGCCCCCATATGAGAACTGTTGCGTTGGATTCAATTAAAGCCCAATCAAATTCCGGGATCTGGGAAGTGAAGCAAATCCAGCTGCCTTCAAAACTAAACCTAAACTGAGCGAGCGGTTAATGAGACTTATGCAATATCCTGTCCAATGCTCCCCTCCACATCCACGTAGCCCGGGCCATTCTCATGAACAGTGGGGGTGGATGGACCTCACAATCACTGAATTGTCTGGGGAAAGGGAGGTAGCTTCTGAGGGGGAAGGGAGCAATGGAAAGAATGGAAACACAAGACTCCTGCTGTTGAGGAGTGGGTGAGTCGGTGTGCACTTGCCCCTATGCCCCTGCAACACACATACACGCACACACACACACACACACACGCCAACAAACATGCACGCACACAGACGCAGTTTGTGAAAGAGACACACTCTTTCATAACAATGATAGTACAGTCCATCTGAGTGAAGCTCATTAAAGTACGTCGCTCTAGTTTCGCTCGTTACCATATGCCACTCAGCATTTCAAATAGCAAACAGCTGGTTTACAACATTTCTGTAGTCGTGCGTGAATGGGAAGCTTTTTCGGCGGCGAACGTCATGGAGAAAACTCAAGTAGGGTGCAACATGCTCATTCCGTCTCAATTTTAGGTCCAAGAAACGTCCAAGAAACTGGCAAAACGGGACACCCTGACCCTGACCCGCTGACTCTGCACAAAGTAGTCTATCCACGATACAACTTTTAGCAGGCATGATAGATTAGTAGGGACTGTGAGAAAACAAACCCTGACCCGCCGACTCTGCCCTTAAGAATATTATGTGATAAATAAACAAATCACGGAGGTTGTGTCTCATGCAAGTCACACACAGCATGTTTGCCAATTTGGGTCTTTCATTCCTCACCATAAACACAGTAAGATAAAAATGAACACCTTCCCTTTCACAATAGCCATACTCTGAATAGCACATGGACACAGATTGAGTTGGCCAAAAGAACAAAAACATCTTCTAATGCTTTTCTTTGTAAAATCCCCCACAGGAATCGCGACCCTAGATCACAGTGCTATGGTGTCAACTATGGTGTTGTCTCACTACTATCCAATCTCATTAGCCTGATTTCACCATGTTCACTGTATTGGCACTCCTTATACTTTAACAGTTGCTTTGCTTTTATTTGACCTGCCACACATTAGCGGTCGACAAAACATTCAGCAGCTCTAGATAGCTAGCCAGAGCTGATGGCTAGGGATTTGTCTAGTTAAAGGGTTAACGGTAACAGCCATGACTGCTAGCTACCTCAGTAGGCCTCCTATTGTATTCCCTCCCACACCTCCCATTCCACTTGACTGAATGTGCACACGCTGTCACACTGGGAGACACTCGCATACATTGACATGGCAACAAACACACCAGGACGCAGACAGACACACCCCTTGAGACGGACGGAAATAGGCATGTAGACGGATAAACAGACAGCAAGGCACACATGCATTATTTCCCCCTGTCACCCATCTCTCATGTCTATCTGGACCCCTGAAACATGCTAGTTAAGCCTGGACGGACACACGCACACACACACACACACCCTTTCACCCATCTAAGGTGTTGGTCAACAAGTGTATTGAATTTTTAATGATAAACGCGCCGGCGTCTATGTGAATAATTATCTTCTGCAGTTCCCCCCCCCCCCCTCTTTCTATCGCCCTGTTGTTTATTTAATCCTCTCCTTCTGCCCACACCCCTCCATGCGCTCCCCTCGCTAGCCAGCTTTTGTGAGAAAGCAGGGCAGACATCTGCCATACGTGCCTCCCTTGCCTTCATCTCTCTCCAGCCAGACCACCGTGGTGGCGAGCGTACGGCTATGGAGAGGGGTCGACTTGGTGTGTCCCTGCAAGTGTGTGTGCGTGCGTGTGTGTGTGTGTGGGGAATAGCTGTTGGCCATAGGGAAATTATAGCACTTTGATACATCCCTTCTTTGTAACTGTTACAAAGAAGGGATGTATTTTGCAACTAATCATTTAAATGTTTAAAGCAAATGCTTCCAGGAAGTTCCGCTTTCTTATTTTTTAAGCAGAAAAAACTAACAAAAATAGATGAATTAGAGAAGAGAAAGAGACATTCCCAAAGCATATGTTTTATGCAATCAATAACTGTTAGATAAGCCCATGAGCATGCTGGTCTCTTCCTTATAATGACTATTACTGCGTTTTGTATTTTCCCCTTCTGAAGCTGCTGTAGCACACGGCACGGCACCCGTAGGTCTCTACCAACCTGCTGCATTTTCTCCAGGTCCAGACTGGGCCGGCCCGGCTCACCCCCATAGCTGTGCCGAGACTTCCTGTAGGGCGCTGCCGACTGGTCAAAGTGGGTCAGGATGATGGGCCGCGCCACTGGCTGCTGCACCACCTGAAGCTGAAAGCGCATGGGGGGCGGCTTGAGGCTGCGCGGGGGGCTGGAGCTGAAGAGCACGGGGCTGGGGGAGGCGGCCAGGAAAGCCCCAGGATCCACCGGGCCCGGCATGGCGGCGGCGGCGGCGGCCGGGGAGCCGCAGCCGCACAGGTCCCGCACCTCCTCGTCGCTGGAGGCGCTGCTGTGGTGGTCGCCGTGGCGATGGTGGAGCGCCGACGCCCACTTCCTGCCGTCGCCGCGGCTTATTCGCTCCAGCTCCTCCTCCGAGGAGTGGCGGTCCAGGCTGGCGTCCAGAAACAGGCGCAGGCGTCGGAGGCGGGCCGGGGAGAGGGGCCCCTGGTTGTGCTGCTGGCTGGTGGCCAATGGGGTAAGGGCGCAATTCCTCCGCCTCTCTGAGACATGACAGTGGACGTGAACAGAGAAAACATGTACCGCACACACACACACACACGCACGACTCTACACTGGTCTGGATGTGTTCTCCACAGACACACAACGGGCCGAGTCAACAGGCCGTGCGAGTCCAGGCGACACAAACCTCTGTCGATCTGTGCAAGTTCTTGGTTTTCACCCTCCGAGTCGTCACTCTCACCCCCTTCTCCGCCGCCATGGTAGGAGATCTGGAAAGGAATTGAGGTTATATGGGTCAAATAGGCCATGAGGTGCAACCCATTAAATTAACCATGACGTCCCTAACTGTGGTGCAGAACACCCTGAAAGCTTTCTTTTCTGTTGGCCTGATAAAGAATAGTGGAGGGGGGTTGAGCATTGAGACGACGAGGCAGAGGAATCTGTGAAAAGGTTTAATAAAAAAATAAAAAAAAACACACCCACTTCTTTGGGAGAAAAATAAATAAATAAATAATAATAATGATAATTATAACACCAAACACCAGAAGACATATGTTAGACATATATGATGGTTAAAAAACACTAGGCCTCAAACTTAAAATCTCACTTTCACAGTGGCAGTATGACTGAAGTAAGCCGAACTAATTCATAACATTGATCTTTGGTCATGCTACAACTTGTTTGTTTGTTGCAAAATGGCCACTCTGACATTTTGTATTATTTTGTTTTCTTTTACATTGATTTTTTACATGTATACAGTGGTATTACATTATCAATGCTATCATAGTTTAGCCCAGTAGTTTACAATAACAACAGGAATAACAAATTCCTGTCGCTGACTAAGATACCTGAGCTGACTTTCTTTTTCCAGAATCCTAACTACACTGTCTCTTTAAAATCAATGCCCTGTCTATGGCAGAAACAACAATGCAGCAACCAAGCAGATTGCAACGCTAAGAGTTAAGTAATGCGCCTCACACTCGGTAATTACCACTCAGAAGCCTGGTCGAACAGCTGCCATCTGCGCTTGTGTGCGTGTGCGTGTGCGTGTGAGTGTGAGTGTAGGGAAGCAGACACACACGCATCCACACACGCGCGTGCACACAAGAACAAGCACACACACACGCCTCCTCTTCCTTCTGAGGCACTTCAAATAGAGGGAAAGCAGAGAAAGAAGCTGGGCCTCAAAGCCCGAGAGGGGTAGACACTATTCAATGCTAGAGTTGTGAATTCAGCTGTCGTGTTTGACAGAAAGAGATGCTCTCTCTATTGGAGTTTCCCTAGGAAAAAAGGGTCAAACAAAAAACTACACAGTGTTACAGCATTTCAGCATGATTGCTGAATCGCAGTTCAAAATTGTATGTTATTTAACACTATTCAAAACTACTGTAATGATCAGTTACACCAAATGATATTTGAATTTCTGGTCCAGCAATGTATGTGGTACAAATTTCATCTAAGTTCCCATGGTTTCAGCACAGACAACATGTTCCACCCCAACCTGCCTGAAGCCTGGAGTGTGATTCACTCCAGTGGCCCATCTGAAAAGAGAATCTAGGCCAATCAAACTTTAAACATAACTGTATGGAGGAAATGTATGCTTAAGTAAAGGAGTAATTGCGAATTCTTTACAATGTTAAAGATGTTTTCGTAACAGCCTCCTCCCTTCGTAACAGCCTCCCCCTGAAAATGCCGATTCAACGAGAAACGTATGAGCTAACAGTAACTACCGGCCTTTTCTTTGCCCATGGGCGCTAGCAATGGGCAAAGATGTTTTGTTTTGTATTGAGAGAAAAAAAAGTATTAAATTGAGGGATTTCTGGCTGACTTTGAAACAAAAACAACAGATTGGGAAATGTAACCACTCTCACATTATAAGAATTCTATGCCACAATATATGCTAACACACACACACACACACACACACACACACACACACACACACACACACACACACACACACACACACACAGTGAGTGAACAGTGAGTTCCAATTACTTATTTTTCTTTTAGTGAGTAAACCTAACCACTAACAACACAGGTACACAATCTGAATGACTAGCCTTTGACTTAAAAAATTTCCATTAGACCTTGAAAAAAAATAGACAAAAATAGCCAAACCCTGGCCTTGTAAAATAAAGATGTGTACTAGTATTTGATGTACTAGTATTTGAATAGGTTTGGTTTCCATTACTAACAGTTGAAAACCATCAGTCAAGCATATATAGAACAGAGGCTTTTGGAGAAGCTTTTGAAATATTAGCATACTTTTACTTTCTTTTTGATATGAACATACAGTAAACATTGTCGCAAAGCTATTTTGTGTCTCCACCCAAACAGAGATATAAAAAGAACTTTGCATTTCAGGACTCCAGACTACATTTTTCCCACTAGTAGCAGTGGTGCTCCTACTACCGAAACACATTTTGGACCCCAGTATTTTAGGTACTACTAATGTGGTTACTGTTTTAGCAAGGCATAGAAGTCAAGACTATGCCTTGAAAACACAAAGCTTTGCCTGAAAAGCTGAAGAGAATACCATTATCATTTGCACAGAAAATATTTTATATCATAAAGAACTTTGTGAGCAATATCATGTACAGTACTCTATGTTTATAATGTTTTTTTTTTCTTTGTTTGTTTTTTTTCTTAGATTTTTTAAATAGTTTTTCACCTGCACAAACCAGTTTTGGATATGTGGGTGTTGAATGACACCACTAATGCATATTCATTAGCTGAAACCATGATAAGAATTGGTTGCTTACTTGTATCATCAGTTGCAAGAATCTGCTAACTTATCTAATGATGACCATTTAGTTATTCTACTCACTGTAATTACAATACATTACTATAGAAATGTGCCTACATAGTGAGAACAACAATTTATCCTTGCCTTGGTTGAGTTATTAAGTTTTTAAGTTGGCATAAGTGCTCTACAATGGTATGGCAAACATTTCGATAGGCTTTAGATAAACGGCTAACTTTCCAGTCCACTTAATATAGCGTGAAACAGAAATATGTGGCATACCACCTTTCTCATTGAATTAGAAACTTGGTACAGTATTATATGCTTGAAGACTACAGTGGTAACCAAACCAATCCACAGTACAGCATATGCATGAGTCAGGAGATCAAGCCTACAGCTGTAGTAGAGGGATTTGTACTGTTGAGCCTACACCTACTTTATAGTACCTGCCAGACAGAAATTAGCATTTTGGTATAGGCTCAAAAAACTATTGTACATTGTTTTACTGATTTGTATTATTATTTGACCTGACCTCACATTTGTTGAGTCTGCCCATGTTTGGGCAAATACTAACATTCACTGTGTAACACTGACATGTATTCTGTTTTAGGGAACCTGTACAGCCAAAGCACAGAGCATGCTTACAGTAGAACAATAAGTTACACTGCAGAGTACATTTATTTGTTTGTTGTTGACACTAAGGGGGTATAATAACAGTCAGTGAATTATGGTTTGTAATAAAACACTTAAAACACAATAAAACACAGTCAGAGTTGAGTGATAAAATGGCTCAAATGAACAGGGGGGAGAGGGGGGGGTGAGGGAGAGTGTGAGAAAGAAGGCATGCTTATGTGTCAAGAGTAGTTGAACAAATCCTTATCACTAGCTTGCATCACTGATCGCATCTCTAAGCTGGATCAATGTCCCAGCATGCATGCACACACACACACACACACACCTCTTCACAAACACACCAGCTTTATCCTGATATGAGCACACACACACACACACACCAGCTTTATCCTGATATGAGCACACACACACACACACATGTTCTCAAACACACTTTACTTTCACACAAACACATAACCCCAGGGTCAGCGTAACTGAAACGGATCTCCTCCACAGCCTAGTGTAAATAGTGTTGATTAGTGTAAGCTCCCAGGAACAGCAATGTAACAGCACCAACACAGACCTAAGCCTCTTGTGAACTGCTGCAATAGTCATTAACCCTTTAATGTCCCAGATGGATCAGTGGAGCACACACCTAACTAGGAAACTCTGTATGTATAGCTGAACGATGCTGTGTTGAAGAGATGTATTTGTACAGTATATGGCTGCTTTGAGTGATTGGAGTCTAATATATGTTTCAATATATACTTTATAAGTGTTCATAAAGTATGAAACCACCACCATATTTAATGCTACCCAATGAAAAACAGATGACATAGACAAAATGATAGAGAGAATAAGTGAATTAAAGCAATATTTAAGGACAACACCTACGTCTCTGTTAAAGACAGATGCTATCGAAACTGTTAAGTAACTTCAGTTCTTCAACTTCAGCAAACCCACTGCAAATGTTTCCTCATTTTAATATGTTCCATGTCAGATTTGTTATCATTAACAAATAATTCGCTCAGTATGGTGTCTATTGCTGCAGAGAGCCACTTTAAAAGTCACTTTATTATTGACTAGACTGAGCTTTGACATACAACTGGTTGGTATGCATATAGGTAAACAAAGATGAGTGAAGGAGGCATGGAAAAGAAGAATGACAAGTTTAGCCTCTAAGTGTGGGTTGGCACCACTCGATAAGTATTGACCAATAGGTATTGCTCAATAGACTTGTTGTTAGGAGGGGTGTGACATCATTTTTTAACTTATCTTGGTAATTACTGAATTTGTAATCTTGTATTATTATTTTTTGTATTGTAAGCAATTAATACATCTGGGGAGAGATTTGAGAACCACTCGGCCAACACGGTAAGTCAATATGGCATAAATATAATCACAGATAACTGGAATCCGATAAGTAAACAGACTGAGACTCCAGCACTCTACATAAGCCCAGGATGCTACGTGGGGGCCTAAACATTTCATTTAGCAGTGCAAAACATCACGAAGCAGAACGCTGAAAACTGAGAACAGACCAACGCTGACGATGGGGTCGTCACACTTTGCCCACGCTTTTGGAAAATAGCACGGTGGCATAAAATGGCTGCCATGCGACTACAGTTGACACAACAGTGGTGTAGATGGACTGAGTAGCCCATACATGATAAAAATGCACCCTTTGACCCACCAAAAAGGCCATTATGCAAAGTGAGGTAGCTATAACACATTTATGACGCTATTGTAAAGCACTAATGTGGATTTTCCAGATTGTACCATTGTCTAAACAATCACAGTTCCAACTACGCAGTGACCGTATTTGTTGTTGTTTTATAATGTTGTAATCACATAATGTATTATAATACCTCCCCTTTAACCCACACAGCTTGTCGCCTCACCCTGACACAGCACAGTCGTGCACACACTTTACATGAGCAATAACAACAGCCCTAACAACCAAAGCCAACCAGAGCAGTACAGTATTAAGAACTTAGAGCATGTGGATCCCAAGTTAAGGAAGGCTGTTCAAATGCTGCTGTGTGAGGACTCTTCAAGTGGAAAGAAAGGGCAACTTAATTCATGCACAGGCATCTACACACTCACTCCTTTCCACCCCTCTCCACGGTATTTCACCTCTTTAAAGAGGACATGGATAAATGACTTATGGCGAGAAATCTATATTGCACATATTCACCTAAGTTTTAGTTGTTTGAATGTCTGTATTCTTGGGTATTTGTATAACATGTAGGCTAATTGATAATTGTTGGTTGGGGGGCTGAAATGAAGACATTACTGCCAATGAAAATACATTAATGTGATAACATCATTTTATAAACAGATGACTCCATGTGGTCTATCTCTTACTCCTGTGTGTGTGTGTGTGTGTGTGTGTGTGTGTGTGTGTGTGTGTGTGTGTGTGTGAGAGAGAGAGAGAGAGAGTGTG
>JAODUG010067671.1:0-13808 GCA_027564795.1 Aphredoderus sayanus
CCCCCCCCCCCCCCCCCCCCCCCCCCCCCCCCCCCCCCCCCCCCCCCCCCCCCCCCCCCCCCCCCCCCCCCCAGGTGACTTGCTGAATGGGGCTCTGAAGTGGATTATTTATTTCTTTTCTTTTGTCAACTCACTGGCGCCCCCTGTCATCTGCGCCATATAATCGCTCACACTGCCTCCTTCCCCTTCTAACCACTGATCCATGGTCAGATGTTTTTTTGTATTGTTTTAACACCCATAATGCAACAGTAGTCTGACCGTAGGCCTCTGGTTAGCATGAATGTGTTTTAATTTTATTTTATTATTTTAAATTATAATTCCACTTGATTTGCTCAGTGACACTGAACTGATGTTCTGTGGTCATCCTTCAAGCCACTGTTCTTCACCACTAGTGCTCCCAAAACCACATGTGTCTGAGGAGCAAGGCGATGCAGGTTTTCACTCCCAAGCCACAGCTGAGGCAAACGAATTAAACGCTTCCCTCACCAGCTCCTGGTGGACACTTGACTGCGGTCGGCTGGGGTTTGTGGGGAATGAAGGCCTGTGTTCTCCTGAGCTTTGACCGCACTCAGACAAGTCAGGCCCACGTTGCTTGTAACCTTCCATTAGACCACTGATTCAGCCCAGTAGTGGTGTCTCCTCTAAGCTCACAGTACCATGTGTCACCTGCCATCATCATCATCACCATCATCATCAACTGCCAGTTGTAATCAGTGTATGTTTATGTTGCCGTTTATGCATTATTGCAACCGTTTGTGTGTGTATGTGTACGTTGTGTTATGGGCTATTGCCACTTCTTGACTTGAATGCCTCAATCATCTTCAGGCATTGTTGTTCTGTGTTTTCTGTATCATCAGCTAAATGCTAATGCGCCTAGCTTTCCCTCATCTTCACCAACTGTAACTATCTCTATCTATGTTGTATTTTGCTTTCTTGTTGTGGATGCAGATGCCTGCATCCTCACACCTGTATCTGTGTGTGTGTGTGTGTCTGTATGTGTGCACTAGCTGCTTGTTTGTTTTGTGTTTGTCCCCCCTCTCTCCCCCCCCCCTTCCCGTGCTCACTCTGTCCCTCTGTCCATCGCAGAGTTCCGTTCTCCATCTCACGGGGTTGGTCTGAACCGCTCTGCGTCCCTGAACGCCGACCGCGCGCCAGAGAGCGGTTCTGTGTGCGGCAGCAACACGCAGATCCCGGGCACGCCCATCCACTACACGCCGGACTTTTGCGTACGTGCACTCACGGATCTCCAGTTTGTCAAGGTAACGTTGTCTTACACTCCCTCAGCTTTAGCATTTACCTGTCTGTCTTTCTGTTGGTACTGTTGCGTATAACATTTGACCCAATGAACCCTTTTGTTTAAAGAACACAGAAACTTTGCAGTGAAAATAAATAAGAGCAAATGGTTACAGTTGTAACTTGGTCCCACAGCTGAATTCCCTTGTAGTCAAATTAGGAAGTATCAGCGGACAGTTCACTGGCGCCTGGTTCATACTATATGGTGCCACAGTGGTGAGCGCCACAAATGATGTCATATTTTTGGGCGCGGCTTGGCGCATTGGCCCCGCGCGCCTGCCGCGAGCCATGGCACGCACCACAGACTTGCCGAGTTCGGTCTTCTCCAATGGGACAATGCAGATGGCCTGCAGAATGGTTGGAAAGAATAGATCAGGACAGAGGGATGATTGCGAAACACAGTTGAAATAATATTTCAAGAATAGGCATTGCATGCTTAACCGCTGAATAATACAGAATGAAAACAGAAAATAGTCAGGTTGCTGTGAGACGATTTGAAACCTACAGCTCTAAAATGAACATATCGTGTGCATTTCTCTTAGAAGTTAAGTGTTCAAGAATAGGCATTACGTAGAAGGCATTCTGAGCACACTGAAGCAGAATTAAAACAGAAAACAGCCCTGTTGTTGTCAGAAGTTTGGATTAAACCTCCTGTTCTAAAAAATGTAAATGCCACGTCTGTAATGTGCAATTTATCTTAAGAAGATGTTTATTAAAATAGTCATACAAATACAAAAAACATTTTTAAAAATGTTTTTGTTTGATGATTTTGTAAGATCATTTAAGTAAGTAACTTTTTCATTTAGGCAACAAACTCGGCAACAACTATTTAGATGTTTTAAACAACACAAAACAGACATACAAACTATTCCTTCTCAAAACAATAATAAATCACAGGAGTTTGCACAACTTCCTCAATGATGGTACTGTTCCTACTGATTTTTGTATATAGTGCCACCTTTCGTTTAGAGAATATCGCTATGGCGCCTGGTTCAGGTTGCGTGGCGTATGTATTGCTCAGGGAGCGAGTGTCACACTCACCTAGTTCGCGGCGGTCCACGCGCCACAAAACTCGGCAAGTATGTTCCAGCCTTGACTCTTCAAACCTGTGTGAGTGTTAACACTCGACAACCCTAAGCAGCAGCTGACTGAGGATGTGAAAAAGAAGCTAGTTGATGTCTAGAAAACAGGATGCCCGTAAATCCCTGCATAGAACTGTAAATGTAGTTTACATAATGAGTGACATAATTCAGCTAGCTAGCTGAGAGCTGGCTCAAAAAGGACAAACACGATTTGGCAAAATCAACATCCCAAATCCTGACTAATGGACTGGGTGTAACCTTGCACTGTGCTGTAATGTCCCGGGATGTCTCTTAAAGGTATAGTCAGTGATTGCAAGCTAATATACTTTTTGTCAAATTCAGACTATTTCCTTGCAATCTACGAGCTGCCCGTTCTGTGCGCGCGCTGATACAGAATCTGTAAATGGGAACAATATCCTAGCCATGGCAGTGTGTGGGGTGGAGCTTCTGAGGGAGCACCCAATGGAATTGAAGCAAGACGTGTTTTTGTTTCGAGCATCCTTCTCCAGAGTGACTGACTGCACCTTTACCCTCCTGTGTTTCCATGGTCTCCCTCAGATCACCCGGTCCCAGTACCAGAACGGTGTGCTGGCGTCCCGGCTGGACAGCACCCCCCAGTCTCCAGAAGGCAGCCATTCCCGCCTGGACGCCACGGCCGCCGCCGCCGCCTCCTCCCTGTCCCCGGCCACGCCTCCGGCAGCCCGCACGACGCTGCCCCTGGCCACGCCTCCGGCAACCAAGCGGCCGCCCTCCATTGTGTACTCCACGTCGCCCCAGGCCACGCCCGGCAACCACGCCTCACTGTCTCCAGCAGCCCCCTCCAACACGTGTGGCCCGCGCGCCCACTCGGCCCCCTCCCACTCTTCCTCCTCCGCCAAGCCGCAGGGCTCCCCTACCGCTGACGCCCATCCGGAGAACGGCTCGGAGGAGACCGCCGCACTACTGGGCGAGCAGCAGAACTGCGTGGGGCCTTTCCGGCCTAGTCCCCCGTTGCCCCACTCAGCCCCCCTCTGCGTGCACACAATCAGCCACGCACACACCGAGAGCACCATCTGACCGCTGCTTTCTCTCTCTCTCTCTCTCTCTCTCTCTCTCTGTCTCTCTCTCTATCTATCTATCTATCTATCTATCTATCTGTCTCACCCCTTTCTGCATGTTCCTCCTTTGGTCATGAAGACGTGACAGAACATGCTGATGCTACTGTTGTGAATGCGGTGGGGGGGGCGTGGTGTTTGGGGTGGTTTGTCCAAATGTAACTGTTGCTCTGAAGTCACTACTGGGAAGGACCTGAACCAAACTTTAGATTTTTAGTCTTTGTCTTTGCATGTCCTGTTTCTATGGCAACCACATGGTATGACCTACTGTATCCTGTTGTCTAAACAGGTGATTGTCCTGTACCGGTTATTTTTGTGCTTTTTTCACCCATTCCCCCCATTTCCAAAGATTGCAGCTTCCAAATGTGATATTGCTATTGGGCAACATTTTTGTTAACTACTATTTTAGTTTTTGTTTGCTTTCATTGAGCAATTAAGTGAAAATGGCATAGGCTAATTTTCTTCTTCTTTTTTATTTTTTTTTTTCTACAGTAAAATATTAACTTTTAAATTGCTATTGTTGACATTGGCCAAGCCCCATTGAAACTTAACATCATAGCATGAAAACCCTTTTATTTGCCAAGTGTCTGCCTAATAGTACAGTGGCAGGAAATGTACTGCCACAGGAGTATTCCGGTTTACGCACCAGAGTTATTACAATAGGAGACACTGATTTCAGCAAATGCAGTGAAATATGTGGAGGTTGAAATTTCCAAAGTTATCCTATGCAGCTGTAGCTACAAACACATTGAGTGAAAGGTGGGTTCTCTGCTTGCCTACCTCTTTATCACAGCAATATGTTAGAAATTATTTAATTTTAAGAGTGAAATATTTATGTTCTGCGCAAAATTATTTTGTACATATTTGAGATTTATTTGATTTTACAGTTTTATATTCTAGAGATTTTATTTTTGCTTTCTTGCTTGGGTGCTTGAGACCTTTGTACATATTAGAGGACATGCTGTAAATATTAGGTGACTGACCAATTCCCTACCTACCGTCACTGTGAATAGAGCTGTATATGTGCTAATGGGTCCTTTTGCTAGCTTTTTAGTTAACCATTTATAAAGTACACTATAGGTTATAAAAATATACTTTTGTGTTGAGTTGCTATGTTCAGTGATTGTAGGTTATCAAATGCTATACAATGACTTTGTCATAGTTGGTTTTTCAATGGTTTTCAATTGAACTTTTTGACTTGTATACATTTCAATTATGTTACGTTAAACTAGCCAGTTTCTACGTATTAAAGGGCATTACGTTATGTTTTATGTTTCAGATAGGGTAGTATTGGCTCCTGGCATAAAAAACCAAATTGTTTATGAAAATAGGCTCTGACGTGGTTTTGGTTATGTCAAAATGCATTTTTATTTCCCAACATAGAATCACAGTTTGTCTTAAACCTGGCCACTGACTAATGTGTAAAGAGTATAGGAAGATCTCTACCAAACAAATGAATATCTTCAGTGTATATTGTCATATCGCCCAACCATAATGGCAAGATGACATATTAAAATCAATATCTTTAAATCTTTACGGCATGATTTGTAAACCCTGCATATGTTCACAAATCGTATCTGCAAATTTTACGCATTATGTAACAATATACTCACTGTGTACATTCCATACAGGGGATGAATGAACCTACAATACATTGACACTTGATATGAGAAGTACCTTCACTTGTATGTATATAATATAATTTGTGTACATGTATGTATTTCTGTGTGTGTTATGCTATATTTTGGGGAACCATGTTAAGAGCAGAGGGTGATTTAAAGAAAATGTTTAGTTATTTTTCTGTATGGAGAAAAGAGAACATTTATTTGGAAGACAAGTGTAACTTCTCATTTTTCACCATTTGGGTGAATGAGATCTCAAATACTAAAGCTGCTAGCATGCGATTTACATTTTCCTATGTATGCAGTCACTGAAGTAATTTTAGTGACTGTAAAGAGAAATTATTTTGGTGATAGCTACAGTGATTTATTTAATTAAAATCGTTGTAACTGTCACTCATATAAGCTAACATTAGTTTAAACAAAATATGTTAAACTAGTGTGTTACAAAGAAGAAGTTAATATTTACCATGATTCCTAAACATCTCTCTTCCATATGGTAATACTATGTTGGGTAAGATCAGCTACCCAGACCATAGTTTCATTTTGTAGACTAAGACAGCACCTTTCAGCTTACTGATATGATAGTGAATACCTGCTTTTTGAATACAGAAATTAACAGTCAGCACAGCCTTATATTTTATTTGAAGAAACATTAGACCTGCCTGCTGGTTCATATAGGTCACACGTAGCAAATCGTCTTAAATTGGTTTCCACTTAAGCCACTGGTTGGCTGTATGACTCCGCCACAAGGTTGTGAAATTAATTGTTGAACTAAGTCATGCTGTATTTATTGTAAACAATTTATTTATTGTATTGTTTTCTACAGAATTGCACCTCACGGTCTATCTCTGTGTAATGGGCTTCCAGCCATGGCGCATATTCCACTGGGTCATTGTTGCCCAGAGAAATATTTGGTTCTATGTTTATCTTCCATCACTGTAAATCCTCTGCACGTGGGTAGAAAAGCATTTGTGTGAGGGCAAGAGATGTTGAAAATAGCGAGCGTCTAATTTGTAGCAGGAGATGTTGACATTGTCATTTTGTTTGTTTTACTAGGAAGGCATTGCAGAGCAATAAATATTGCACAAACTTGACCTCAAACATTAGTTTGCGCCATCACTCTTCTTTATACCCTAATGGTCCTGTATGTGAGTTGTGACCCAAAACCCCTGTGTTCACCCTGGTTATTAGCCGCTAAAATAGTCAAAATGGTTATAGTAATAGAATAATTTTTTTAGAGTAATTTTCAGTAGTAGTTGTAATAATAATGACAGTATTCTATAGCCTCCATCAGCCTGAATCTGAAGCTTCCTATTTGGTGAGGTGGCTGTACTTTCCCATCCTCCCCATTTATTGTCCTTATGCCACCCTGTTCCTCCCTGACTTTCTTATCTTGCACCTCCTTACTATTTTCTACTTTGTCTCCCACTCCATATTCTCACCTTTCATCTTCGCATTGAGTCCATCTGTTTACCTGGTTGCCCTTCTCTCGCTCTCTCTCTTTCTCTCTTTCTTTCTTTCTGTTTGTGTGTGCACCAGCAGAACATAATGAAATTCCTCCTGTATTAATGGGGCATCCAACCTGCTAAGCTCTCTTTATTGTTTCGTTGCATGGGAGCAGGGGCTTATTAGCTGCTCCTACAGTGTGGTGTTTAGCACCGTGAGATGATTAGGCCTGAGGCAAGGTTATGACTTTCTGGAGCAGAACTCTCGAGTCACTGACTGCACGCTATAGCTGTGGAGCAATGATGTTAAACCCTCTCCATGCAAGTACAATCATCCAGCATTTGTGTCCCTGAAAACGTTGCACAGTGTAGGGTGTCTAATATGGGGAAGCTGTCCGCCATATAGGTAATTGGTAGTTTGTTTTGGAGTCTGATGCCATAAATACAGTTTATTTCACAAGTTCTTTTGAACTATTTGGTCTTGTTGGTTCATATTTATGGTATTCAATTCTCAGACATTATTTTAATATGACTGGCTTTTCAGTTTCTTCCTTTTCTTAGAATGGGTCATTTGTTTTTGCAAAATTGGATTGTTCAGCAATGTGTAAATACTGTTTTATATCAAAAGCATTTAAAGAAGTGTATTAGGTTAATAAACCTGAGATATATTTCTCTACTGAAAGAACCTTTGTCTCTTGCTTTATTTACTGGTTGTGGAAAAGGTGTAGTCTATATGTGCAAATTCAGGGTTTATGTTTCAATTGGCAGTAATGTATGTTTTCTTTAGGGTTATATGATAACTTGGAGCAGGGATTATTCATTACTTAGATTCACAGGCTTTAGCAATAGTTTACAGGAAATGTCAAATAGATGATTTGTTATTTTGTTTTTAAACGAAGATGGTTATCAAGCTTATTGTACATCCTGCCATTCTTAAATAGAGTAAAACATAAGCATCGGAGAATGCAGATTGTTTGGTTATTTTATATTGAAATGAATTCAAGTGTCTAATAAATAAAATGCATATTGCATACATCTCATGCTATTTATGAATATTTTAAGTTGCTTTAATAGCCAGTCAAGGAGGTTATATTGTACTACAGTAATAATGTCCTTGTTCAGTGACTTGTTTTCAACAACCAAGCAATAGGCGTGTCCTGCTTCTTGTGTTCTGGGTTTTGATTGGTTATAATCACATGCGCCTTCCAATTCGTCAGATTGTGAGATTTTACATTTTAACCCTCGTGATGTCCGTAAAAATATCTATTTGGCCACCCGGCAGCGCCATCTGAGTATGCTTTTGTGTGTTATTTAATTGGCATTGCTGTGTGTATTTATTTATTTATTAATTATTTATTTATGTTTTTGTTTGTTTTTTCATGCCTTTTAACCCTCCTGTTGTCCTCGGGTTTTAAACGCACACCTTGTTGTGCCAGCAGTGCACATCATATGTGTGTGTAAGCTGTAGAATTATGTTTAGCGCCTTCTATCTGCCACAAAGACCTAGTGATTTGGGTGATTTTGACCAGGAGGACATCACAAGGGTTAAGAACATACGACTATAAAGAATGACAAAGCTAGCCCGTTTTGAAGTGTGGTGTTATTTCTTTAAACATTATTATTATTCAGTTTTACACATATGTTATAATTTCTGCCTGCGATCTGTTTGGTTCTCAGTCTCAGTGGGCGTGCCCATACGACCAAGTGAGCGAGTCACATGATTTGCGCAGAGCCAGGCTGACCAATTCCAATATGGTGGCCAGCTTGGCAGGTCTACGATTCTTGTTGATGGTATTGTTGTTGTTCTGCGGGATCAGGTACGGCACCTGCAGCCAGCAAGCCCCGCTGGTTCTGGGGCTACGACTGGAAGACCCGGAGGGTCGGGTGTACATGAAAGAACGCATTATCTCAGCACCACAAGGGGCCAGTTTCAAGCTCCGCTTGTTTGGGTCTGATCTTCTGAATGGAAGCTGGCCGTGGGTCGCGTTCGCAGGAACTGAGGAGGCCGGAGAAGTGGTGGACGACCCTGGCCCATGCGGAACGGACTCCCGCCGCGAAGGGTCTGCTTTTCGGGCGACCAGAGAGTTGAACCCTGAACTAAACGAACACAACAGCGTGCTGATAGAGGTGGAGGTACGTGACGACATCAGCACCTCGGGCGATGGGGCAGCTGGGTATTCGACATACCACCAACTCTGCGTGCTAAATGGAGGAAAATGGGAATCCGTTGGAATGGACAGGCTGCGTGTAAGCACCGAGAATGCTATACCTGGGGACTACATTCCGCCCTGGGCGCTAGCTATATTGGTAGTGCTTCTAGTCCTGGTATGCGGGCTGTTCAAGATAGTGAACCTAAGTCTGCTGTGGCTGGATCCGCTGGAGCTTTACGTCTTTCACAGCTGTGGTTCCGAGGAGGAGAAACGGGCCGCAAAGCGATTGCAGCCCATTCGGAGAAGAGGAAACTTTTTGGTGAGTTTTCTGCAAATAGGTAGAACTTGTTAAAAGTTTGAGAAGTCTTGACTAACCCTAGTTAACAACCGTGACAAAATTTCATAATCTATAGTAAAAGAGGGGCGACACTTTCGAATATATATAAAAATAACATGCATATATTTTTATTTCTGTATCTGCATACCATGTGTATGAACAAATGTATTCAATATTGTAAGTTGTTGTTCTGTAATACTTGTTTTCTACACTAAGAAATGACAGCTGAAAAATTTATCCCTGTGCCTGTATGATTAACCCACTCAATAAAAATATATTAAACATGGAGGAGTCTGCCATGATAGTAATGACTCCTAAGACTAAATAATTATATTATAGGCTACCAGAAAAAAATACACAAGTTTAACCCCTATATTCTATGAGACTTTTTCAATACTATAAAATCGCATTTACCTTCTTCTTCTGTCCATCCCAGGTGTGTGCCCTGCTGTTCTTGTGCGCAGTTGGCCACTCCAGTCTAGGAGTGATCCTGTACCAGGCCCTGGGTTCTATTGCGCCGGCAGTGTTCACCAGTGGCTTCCTCATATTCATCCTGGCTGAGTTGATACCGCAGATACTGTGCTCCAGTTATGGCTTCCAGATGGCGCCAGGCCTCACCTGGCTGGCCCAGGTGTGTTTGGTGCTGACTTGCCCCTTGTCCTGTCCCCTGGGTCTAATCCTGGACCTGGCCCTGAGAAGGGATATCAGTACATGTGGAGTTAGAGAGCGGGCAATGGAGATGATCCGGACTAGTGTTAATGACCCGTACAGGTGACACACACTCACACTCCTGCCATCTCCAGTATTAAGTTCATGTTAACTGTAACCACAGGCGACTGCGTATAGCTTACATGCAGCCTGCCCCTTCACTAGTTTATAGTTCATAATTCTGTAACAAATATAAATTATAATATTGTTCTCTCTCTCTCTCTCTCTCTCTCTCTCTCTCTCTGGTGTTGAGGCTGAGCTACATAGTATCTACTAGTCTTAACTATGTGTTTACACTGGATAGTGTTCATTTTTTAAATTCACTTTTTGTGCTCACCGATCAAAGAATGATTGACTTATGAATAAATATTATTCTGTACCACAAGACTGTTGGTAGTCCCGAATATCTTTGATCCTGAAAGTGGGGGCAGATACCTCAATTTCATAACATTCTCTTGGTTAATCTTCACAGTGAGTTTGTTAAGGAGGAGTTCAGCCGCGGAGCTCTGCGCAGCAAGACTGTGGAGGATATCCTGACTCCTCTGAAGGACTGCTTCATGCTGCCAGGCACTGCTATTCTGGATTTTTCCACCATGTCGGAGATTATGCAGAGTGGCTACACTCGTGTACCCATCTATGAGGAAGAGAGGTGGCCAAATCTTTTATTTTCATTTCCTAATGTTAGTTTTAGAAGTACACTGAAATTCTGTGCTTTGAATCTGCTGCATATTAATCGAAGTCATTTAAAGGTAGGCTTACTGATTATAATCCAATACACTGTCAAATTCAGCCAGTATGTACTCATGGTTGCTAACTGTCCGTTCTGTGTGCACGCCGAAATAAATCCATTGTTCCTACAGCACACAGCTCTGGCTGTGTAAATGGGAAAACAAACAAAGCCACACAACACTATTCCAGTCTTGGCAGTGTGAGTCCAATGTGGAGTTTCTGAGGGAGCACATAATGGCACTAAAGGGAGAGGTGTATTTGTTATGATGTTGACTTCAAATAAAAACAATCTTTCTCCAGAATCGTTTACATTTAATGGGGCATGGAGTTTATTGACCAGATGGGGCAGAGTGGAGTATAGTGACAACAAAACGTACCCACATTGAGTGTGCATGTCTAATCGTGACATCATCACTGAAGGATTTTTATTAGAATTGTAGTTAAAACATTTATTTTACCTTGATTTTAATTTACCAATTGTATTAAGTTAACCAATAATGTATTAGTATATGATTTTAAGAGTAGTAGTACAAACTGTATTTGAGCATATTAATTTTATTTTCTCAGGTCCAACATTGTGGAAATACTTTATGTCAAAGACCTGGCTCTGGTGGACCCCTATGACTGCACTCCCATGACAACCATCACCAAGTTCTACAATCATCCGCTCCACTTTGTTTTCAATGACACCAAACTAGACGCCATGTTAGAGGAGTTCAAGAAAGGTGTGTGTGCATCACTTTCGAACTGATTTGAAGAATTTTACATTTTCATATATTTTCTGGTTAGTGTGTTTACTTCGGCCTGGGTCAGTCTGCCAATGGACAGCAAATGAAAAGTACCCTATTGGTCCAGAGTAAATAAATACATTTTTAACTACTGAAGTCTAAAAATAGCTAATTTTGGCAAATTGTGGCAAAGAAAATAAAGAAAATGTTAAAAAAATAGACATTTTAGTAGCACCTGTTCCAGGCACTTTTAACAGAACTCATTTGAGTGCACATGCTGTACGATGTGACTGATGTTTCTGCAGGTAAATCTCACCTGGCCATCGTCCAGAAGGTGAACAACGAGGGGGAGGGAGATCCCTTCTACGAGGTGCTGGGATTGGTTACCTTGGAGGACGTCATCGAGGAGATCATCAAATCAGAGATCTTGGACGAGTCTGACGGCTACTGTACGTTTTCACGTTGTCTAGTTGGGGACATGGAGGGTTTGCTTGTGTAGCATTGACATTGTGTGAATGTGTCCTAGGTATTGTTAAAATTCCTGAAACTATATATGTATGAAATAACATTTTATGGTGTTTATGTATTCATTCCAAATTTGAACTAGTTAGTTATTTTGAAGTTGTGCGGAGGCATGCTGGAAATGTGCTGATGTCATCAAACTGCATGCACTCAAAAGCATAAGATGGTGTTGCTCAGGATGATGGCAGGAAGATGGGAGCTGTCAGTACATGCCCAGGCAGTACTGAGAAACAGCAACTATACATTTTCCCACGTTTGAGTAATTTCAATATGGCAGTGTGTGCTAAACATTGGCGATCAATGCTAAATATCAGTGTACTGTACTGTATGCATTTTAGTAATGCTAAAAGGACAGTGTGTAATTAGACATTCCTGTACCATTAACTGTGAGTAATTGAGATCGTTGTCTATTTCACCAAAGCCTGATTGGTGGGGTCCATTTAGACTTGGCTGTGTTCATATGTTGGCTCAATACAGAACCACACATGAGGTCTAGGCAGGAGTCTCGCGAGCAGGAACAAGATTTAACATGTTGACTCAGACAGGTGCTGACAGATGGCCATAACAAGCCAATCAGTGGAATTTTACACATGCCGAAGGGAGGGTAACATTCCAAATGTTTATAATGCAAATAATGTTCTAGTGTTCTAGTGCTCACAACACAACACCAGAAGGTTAATTGACATCTAGATAAAGGCTGCAATAAAAAAAACTAGGTAGACATACAGACTGTGTGCCTCTGTATAAACAGACTTATATTTCAGTTAAGTGCTACCAATGAGTCACGACAACACAGTAGCCAAGCCAAGCCATTCTGCTTGTGTATGATCGCGTGTGGTAGAAGTGACAACCATATATTCGTGGCCCTTGGGCAAACTTTTCCCCCTACCGGCATATGCCTGTATGTTTGACAGCCAGACTGGCTTATTCCTCATTTCCTCCATGATTGTAGTGGACAAGAAGGTGAAGCGACCGCTAGCACTCCAAGAGATCCCACTGGAGCCCCACAGTGTCCATGAGGAGTTCTCTCTCTTCAAGGTCCCCGAAGGAGACTCCAAGATCCGCACATCGCCTCAACTCCTGCTGGCTACACACCGCTTCCTTTCTAGAGGTGTGTGTATGTGCGTGCGCGCACACGCATGTTCATCTAGCTCACATATTCAGTGACAGTTTAACATACTGCTTATAATGATTATATCACTTAGTTAACATATTTCTGTTGACCATGGTGGCGTAGGTTTGTTACTGGCTACTAGTAGGGAGGAGGGTGTGGAATTGTCTTTTTATTTAAGACAGAATGACACAGCATGAGTATGCTTTACTGTACCTTGGTTTATGGATCGGATATAATAATAACTTCTTGTTCTTGTAAACAATCTTGTATTGTAAGAAAACAACCTGTGCACAATCTTAAGCCATACAAATATTCAGTAAATTCAACCAGTAGTGATGCTGCCAGAAGATACTGAATTGAGTCCCTTACCACGTCACCTTAAACAGTCATTTAATGCTATCGGTTCCTCTCTGCCCTCTGTAGAAGTGGAGCACTTCAGCCCAGGGCGAGTGTCCGAGAGGGTCCTGTTTCACCTGCTCCGACACCCGAGTGTAAACCAGGAAGTGCACTTTGACCCCTCCAACCGCATGAGCCCAGACCACTATCTTTACACACGAAACCACCCTGTGGACTATTTTATTCTGTTGTTGCAGGTGTAGTATATATTAAATGTATGTGTGCCTGTTTGTCTTTGTTCCAAATGGCATAATGTTGTATTATAATGATGATGATGATAATAGTAATAATAATAATGGTGTGTAATTTGATTAGAAAAGGAATAGGAATGTTTGGTTAGAAAAGGAATAGGAATGTTTGGTCTGTGTCTATAGGGGCGTGTAGAGGTGGAAATCGGAAAAGAAGGGCTGAAGTTTGAGAATGGGGCATTTACATATTATGGTGTGTCTGCTCTCACAACACCCTCTTCAGGTAAGATGCAGAATTGCATGTGAAGGGAGGTTAATGCCTCCACTTAACCCTCGTAATGTACTCAGAAATATAGTTTTTGGCCACACGGCGGCGCCATCTGATTGTGTATGATTTGTG